>JAOTQQ010000005.1:23633003-23757055 GCA_026546715.1 Gallinago undulata
GTTCCATCTAAAACTGATTTATTCAGAAGCTGACTTCATAGCTAAAGAAGCAGCAACGATCTTTAACAACTCTATGATGCTGTTCGAGATAGCATTTTTGTTAATGTGTACTTAATGTGGCAGAAGGATGGCTTAAATTTTTCATTACTTCTATGTATCCAGCCTTGCTAGCCAAGCACTTCGGTGTGTGGCAGGCACTCTTGCTTACCAGAACCTGTTGTTATGCTACAGGCTGGTCTCCTGCCTGTGACAATTATGGATTGCAAGTAGAGTTTTCCAATGGTGGCTGCAGTTGTTTGAGTAGTACAGAGATAAAAGCAGCCATGGTAACTCTCTTGCTACTGCTGTCTCACAGCAGACAGAGATGAAGAGTGATTTAGGATGGAGAGGGAAAAGTTTGCAATAATGTGCCCTTGCCTTACCAGTGGAATGGAAAAGTGTTTGGGATGAGTAAGGAAAATAAGAGTTGATCATTTTGGACTGCCATTGCAGAGCTGATCATTCTTGAGAGGAAGGATTATTTATCCTCTCTGGGCCTCTGTCTGCTCACCAGCTTAATGAGTTTAATAACAGCTCCAGCAAGGTTCTTGTGACACTGGGATGTTTCTAAAGACCTTTGAGGTCTTCAGATGAAAACACAGCATGGGAGAAAATTGCTACTGCCTTGTGGCTGCTAAGCTACTTCTGTGTTTGGCTCCAAAGACTCTCAATTATGTCAAGATGCTGAGATGGGAGTGCATTCTGGTACAGTGCATTGCATGTGGATGTCAAATATCCTCTTGTGTTACAGCAAGAGTTTGTAACAGGGAAATATCTCTGAAAAGAAGTATTGCATGTCCTCTCCAGGTACAAATCTCAGCGAAGCAGGTCTACACTTTAGGTTAGAGGCTATGATTAGAGTGTAATTAGGCCTTCCATACTAGCAATGCGTTGTGGTGATGCTGAATTTAATGGATTCCTTGGGGTCTTTGCATACTTTTGGCAAACACTTCCTCCCCAGCCAGGCATTCAGAAAGCACTGTGCATTTCCCCCATCCCTTTCCTGCCCTGCAAACATGGGTTTTATATGTTTTTTGATGGGTTTTGCTTAATGGTTCCTTCACGCTGTTTCAAGGGTTTGTGTGCTGTGGGTTAATATACCTTAGGGTCGTCACCAAGTTGTACCAAAAGGGCTTTTGTTCTCAGCCCTGGCCATTGTGAAGCCTCTTTGAGTAACTCTTAAATGGTCTCTGGTGTGTCCTTGGCAAACAAGCCCTTCTGACTCCTTCAACTCTGAGGTTAGACCTGAAAGTAACAGCACCTTAGTGTAATGCTGGGGTCCAGTTCTGGGGCAGCAAATCCTTAGATGGAGACTTAACTCTGTAGTGAAATACTGGCAGCCAGCAGTGATTACAGAGAAGCCAGGTAACTTTAAGAAAGTGAATGTGTCGTTACCAGAAACAACAGCCAAGTTCTTGAGGCCTGAACTTGTGATAACACATCCTTTCTCAAGTGGATAGAAGTTGACTGCCTGCTTGCCTGCACATCTTGCAACACTGGCAGACTCCATCTATTTCGTTTCTCTTTTATCTGCTCTTGTTTTTCTTCTTCCTCTCAAGTTTTCATCTCTCTGCAGGGAAAGCATTATCTGGTGCTGGAAGTGCCAGCTGATACTCCAAAGGGTGTCTCTTCTTCTAATAGCCCTGCTCTAATGCAGAGGAACATTTGCCTGCAGCTTGGGCAGTGGTGCGCAGACCCATTAAGACTTGTCTATTAGCTCATGACAACACTTTAAGCTGTTTCTTCATGTAGAAAAGGTATACCGAGTGCTGGGGGACTGAGGGAAAAACAGCAAACCTAAAAGTTACAGCTTGCTTTCAGAAAATCTTGTATCCGTAAGAATCATCCATGGTCTCCTTGCCTCTGGCAGCAGAGATGAGATTCTCTTTCCCATGCCACCTGCTGACAGACACAAATGGGAACTGTGTAGAAATAGCCGGGGGAATGGTAATTTCATGTTTCTGCTCCAGATCGTGCAGAAAAGCCTCTTGGGTGGCGATCAGGGATTAGTCACCCTTATCATCCATCTGTCCGTAGTGCAATAACAAACCTGAGCCTTGCTCTGACCAACCTTGTTTATAAACTGCAGGAGTGGCACCGCTCTGTAGATCTGGTCATGGGACAACCATAAGGATCCAGTTGAAGACAATCTGTGGGAAGATGTTTGCTCTTCTTGGTGCTAGGGATGTGGTCTGAGCCGCTTTAGAGGGATCCTATTATTCTGTCATGTTCCACTTGCCTGTCTTGGGTACATGGAGAGATGGGCTTTACTTTGCAGTTGTGAGCTGAGAGCTGTTAGAGAACCTTTCCTACAGCATGTAGTCTTGGGTAAATCAAAAGGTAAATGTCCCTCTTTCCTTGGTGACTTAGGTATTGCTACTGTAAGGCAAGCAAAGCAGGAGTGAGTCAAGTGACTGATCTGCCTCTCTTTGACTGGAGCCAGCCTTGCATCCTGTGGTGAGGGAGCATCTCCTGTCAGTTGATACTGATAGTGAAGAGTAGTGGCTGTGGTCCAGTGATAAATCCAACTCCTTTTTTTTTTTTAGGTTGTCTGATTTTAATTTAAAGAACGGAAGACTGTATCTCTAAGCTTTCCCCCCAAAATTGTTACTCCTGCAAATCCTCTCCTCTTTTCTTGCTCTACAGAGGAACCCTGTGAAATTGGATCCTCTTCTCCCAGTTCTTGGACATTCATGGTTTAATTTTGCAGCATGGCTTGGCTAGAAGGTCTGAGATCTAGAGATATGCCATGAAGTCAGGAGCCCCTCAGAAGCCAGAGACTGACCAGGGATATGCAAATGATGGAATAAAGCTTGCAAAGTGGAGACAGTTTCTAGACAAAGACAGCATACAATAATCCCTGAAAGTTAAATGGTAAAACAGATTACTTTTGTTCTCAGATTTGCTGAATAATGGAGCGGTAGGCAGCTGCTGGCCTGCCTCCCCCGGGTCCCTCGCAGGAGCAGCCAGCCACTACATTATTAATTGTCTGCTGATGGGAGTCCAACAGGATGCAACGTGGCTTCTGGAGAGTAGCCTGGTGCTTTGGGAAGCAGCCCCTTCCTCCTGCCTCCAGCTTTCTTTTATAAATGTGTCTCTCTCCCTTGGAAACCCCTCTTCATAGTGTGGTGCCCATGTAGCCATGGGCACAAGCACTGCAGCCTCGAGGCAGGGAGTTTGCTCAGGATTCATGATTTACTGTGTCACTGTAGCACGTCTCCTGCTCTGTGCATCATGGTGCAAAAACCAACAGTAAAAGGCACTCCCTGCCTCAATGAGTAATTGTGTAAAGTAAAGCTGCAGCCTCATCCTGTACAAGGGAAACTGAGGCACAGAGTTATTGTCACATGGATAGAAAGGCCATGGAAGTGCAACAGCATCTTTTCATAGCATTTCTTTCAGCTAGAGCTTATCCTGGTCATCGGGAGGAAGTCTGAAGATGGAGGTGGGTCACTGTCACAGCTTGTTCTTTAGCAGAGATGCACCAAGTCTTATTTCTTTCACCATGCTTCCAAGCTGGGACATGCTTCCCTGCTCACAGCTCCAGGCTTCTTTCAGCCAACAGTTGTCCTAAACAGCTCTTTCTTTGGCCAATATTTTTCCTGTTGTCATCTAGGTTTTCTGCTCCGTCTCTTGCTCCTATGCCCAGTATTTAGTAGATCACATTGACTGCCCAGGGAATTCTTGGTCTGACCCACGGTATGGTTGTGTCTTAGGTAAAGGAAATTTTTTTTCAAATCTCCAATCTGTAATGCACATTAATTGCTTTACCTGTTTATCTTGAAATGAGCATTGCTGGTCTTCTAACGGAGGAGCGTGCCTTGACCTCTGCCTGTAGCCTTTGTGGGAACCACACACTCACCTGATTTAAAAGCTTGGTTGCTTTGACCAAGTACATAGGTCACGCATTGGAATCTGTAACTCCAGCAGTGAGCTTAATCTTTGAATTAAAAGGTCAAAATGCACATTTGGTGACTTCCACATTGTGCCCTCAAACAAAGAAAAAGCTTTACTAGGAGATGTGCAAACAGAACAATGAAAAATAGTAAAAGCTGAGAGCATTCTTTGGCTGTTTGTTTTCTTTTGTCCTTTTTTGCTTTCCCACAACCCCTGAGCTGATGATGATGGTATATTTGTGTGAGGAATTCTTAATTTCCTTTCCATAAAATTTCACCTGCTGGTGCTGCTTTTTTCTTTCTTTTTTTTTCTTTGCTTTTTCAATATAATATCGCCTCACAGTGGCTTGCTTGATAATTTTTGCATGAAATGCTGGAATGTGCCTCCTGTGAAAGCTGGCCTTCTTTCAAGAAACCGCCTTGTTCTGTTTTTTTTTTTTTTTTTTTTTAAGTGAAACCAACAAAAGAAAATGTTATCTTTTCCTCTAGCACTTTGTGTAATTGGAATGTTTCTGTGCTCGTGGTGGGTTGTGGATTGCCTTGAATTACAACTAGTACCCACCCGCATTTTTGACTGCTCCTCACCTCAGCAATAGCTCACATTTAGAAAGCTTTAGTGACAAGCACCCATGGATTTTTTCCAGCTGGAAAAAATGGTTTTCTCCTTCTGTCTTTTAAATTTTAGAACAGTTTCCCTTCTGGACAGGGCTTTTCTTTCTCACCATGAAGTGACAAAATTCATCCTGTCTGCCTGCTGCAAGTAGCAGAATTGCAGCCAGAGGGGAATCTGTTGGGAGCTGCTATCTGGGGAGAAAGGGTCACCCCAAAGAAAGTTGGTGGAAACATGCTTCAGCATGACAGGTCAATATACGTGTACCCCGATACACCTACTAGAGGTGGTGTGGCATCCTCAGAAGAAAATCATTTAGAGGCTACTCATCACTTCAGATCCTGGCGATCTGGGAATTACCAGACAAGATTTTATCTGTTTTTTCTTTTTCCAAGCAGCTAATTTTTATCTTGTTATGGATGCTCACCCTCCAATCTGCCATCAGTCTCTTGTGCCTGCCGTTTCCCTGCAGCGAAGGGGGAAGCAGAGTCAGGCTCTTCTTATTGGAAGGGGGAAAGAGGATTATTGACCCCATAAGGGGCCAGTGGGCTTGCAAAGGGGTGTGTAAACATGGGCCTCAGAGCTGGATGATCTGTACTCCTTTTTATTTTTCACTGGGGGGTAGGGAGGGCGTGCTGTACAGAAATAGAAGTCCAAGCATCTGTCACACTGAACAAAAATAATCTTTTGTTCTGATAAGCACTACGTTAATGATATAATAAGAAAGTAAGGGCTACTCTTTATTATTTTCAGCTCTGGTCCCACCCCGGACAGTTTACTGGGCTCAAGCAGGGACTTTTCATGACTAAAAGAGATTTTTTTCTATGACTCGAGTTAATCCAGTGATGGGGAAGGGGAGAGGGAGGCTCAAACGTTCAGTTTTCTGCTGTGAGCCTCCAGGGAGAAAGACAGTTAAATGGAGATGTAAGGACTTGCCTTGCTTCACAAGGAAATAGTCTCTTTTATGTCTATCTTGCCTGTGTTGATATTTGAAAGCTATTTTGGGCCACAACAGCAAATTTAATCCACAGTTTGTTCTCTCTCTAAAGTATTGTACTGTAAAAACTCAGATCAATTTTGACAGCTCCTACTATTTAGATTGGAGAGAAAAGCCAAACAATGAATCACTCTGAATATTTACAGTTGAATTCATCCCAGGGTACCTGTGCCCACCTCATTCTGAAATGAAAGCGTTATCTGAGATATGAGCAAAGGCTTAGAGGCTCTCAGCTATTTTCTGAGCTCGTGTGAAGCGGCATAGCTATGTTGCTGTGACTGGGATGCAAGGAGCAATTGAGGGCTTAATATTGCAGAGGGCTCGAGGAGTTCAGTGTGGTCCATGCACTCCCTTTGGGAGGCTTGGGGAACTTGTTCCACGCTTGCTCTGCTGAGAGTCAAAGCACTTGAACTAGAGTAAATATAGCTTTCTCTCCTCCTCAGAGCTGGAGCTGGGTGAAAATGTGGAAAAGACGTGTTCACAAATAATTATATAGTAGTCAATTTTCAATAGTCTACAGGAATAAAAAAAAACAAAAAACAAAACACAACCCCAAACAAAAAAATACCCCAAACACCACAATTCCCCCACAAAGCCTTCACAGTAAGTTATGGGATGAATTCCCTTGGAAATCCTATCATGTTATAGCCTATAGCCATGATTCAATATGCAGGAATCAGTGTTCAATCCTCAGCTCCATTCCCTTCCTCCTGTGGTCTTTAGCTGAGATGCTCCATTTCCCTCTAGTCTCAGCAGGGTAATCTCTTTGCAGGTTTTTGCCTGTTGCCCATCACCACAGCATCTTCTCCATTAAATTGATGGCAATTGCAAAGTCCTTTGCAGCTTTTATGAGCTTCATAATACCTCCTCACAGGGAACTCAGCAGTCTGTATTGGCTATCACTGTCATCCTCTGAAATATTGCTGTCATTCACATACGTAATGTCCCCAATCCCAAAGGATCCGCAACCAATGTGCTAACTACAAATAAGTGCAGGGATTGCTTTGCTGTTAAAAATGCAGCTGTCTCCTGAGTATTGAGAAGGAGCTGCATGGCTAACTTACCAGCAAATAGTGTTTTGCCCATTTCTTGGCAGAGATGACTAACTTTTGGTCAGAGACAGGAGAAACAACTCCTTTTCCAGGCTTTCCATCCTAACGGGCACTGCCAGCAGATCCAGGGATGGGCATTCAGAAGAAATAAGGGGGTGTGTAGACCCCCTAACCTCATTTTCCCCCTCTCCTTTTTAACTGGCTGTCCTGTCCCAGGCAGGCAGCATCACCCTTCACTCTCCTGGCTGGAAGGCAGGCCTGGGGACCAGGGCAATGCAGTCTAACAGGCAGGTCTAAACAGCTGGCATGGCCCCATGTGTTGGGAATTTAGCTGCAGCCCTGATTCCCTATCCTGGGATTTGGGAAATAACATTTAGATCTTTTCAAGTCACCTTCAAGTCACATCTGGAGAAGGATACAAGTAATGCTTCCTGGACCAATGTACAGTGGAAAGACAAATCACATACATTGGTATTTTCAGGATTGCTTGACACGAGCTGAGCCCACAGTTCAGTGGGAAAATTACAGCAGCCTGATTTTCCTGAGCATCGACTGTTAACCATGGAGCAGAGGACCTTTTGCCTGCAGGGCCCATGTCCAGAAGACCCTCTGCAGAGGGAGAAGGAGGCATAGTCATCCCAGTGTGGTTCCTTAGTCTCTCACCATGCTAACTCCAGTACTCTGCCAGGAGCCTACACAGCCTCTCTTGCCTCTGGTAAGGCAGAAACCATCTGCCTCTGGTCCTTCCACTGCCTGCACCAGAGCCATTTGTTGCTCCAGGCAATGACCTACTCTGGCAATCAGGCACAGCCCTGCGTTCACGTGTGCTTTTTGTTTGCTGCCTGTAGCACTGGCCCCGGGGGTCACTGGTCCTTTGGTTTGGCAGGTTTACGCTCATTCACCAAACAAGAGCAGGATGCGATGATGTGACAGTTTTTGGCCAGGCTGTCAGGGCTGTGTCTGGGGTGTTGTTCCCCCTGACTTCCTGTATAAATTGCTTCCCCTCCTTATTTCTGTGCTTCTATTTCCTCTCCCAGCCTGTCCCAGTGCACGCCTGTACAGTGCATCTTTGGGGCTGCCCCCGTTTGTGTCAATGCAACATCTCATACTGTGGTCCTCTGAGGTCCCTGGTACCCAAGTGCTATTAAAGCTGTAGCTTAAAGTAGTCATGTACGATCTTTCAAACGTGTCTCCTGAGTGACTGGTGCCACAGCTGACCCAGAAGCAGGGATTATAATGGTTAAACTGTGTAGAGACAGACTGCGAGACGGACAATAGTAGCAAAGCTCCTGACGTGCTTTTCCCTTAATCCAGTGCCTGCCTGTGAATGCCATGGATAGCACAGGCGGGACAACGGGGAGCGGGCACTGGGAGGGAGGGAGAAAGCGGCAGCTGAGATGAAAGGAAAGGGAGTGAGGGGCAGGGGGGGGACATCCCTGAAAGCATGGTTGAATTACTGCTGTGCTTATTCTGCACTGTTTATGTGGGGAGAGGGACTTGTTCAACTTCTTGGTGTTGGTGGTTTATAGGAGTTGAAGTCTCACCTCTGCAGTAAAGTGCCCAAAGGGAGACATATATGTGTTACCAGGAAATCATAAAAAGCGCCAATAAAGGGCTCATTGCTCACACATCAGGAGGGTGGGAGTGAGGGGAAGCATCGTAATGTGTGGGTTGAACTGGGGCTGAGGGTGTTTCTATGGCGAACGGGCCAAAGTGGGGGCATTAGTTCCAGGAAGAGCTGGCAGCAGCAGCAGGGTGGGATCCTGCTCTGCGGGCAGAGGATCGGGCTCATTGGTACCAGTGTTAGGGGTGCTGGGCATGGATGCTGCACAGGTGAGAGTCATGCCAACCACCATGCCACAGACAGCTGTGTGGAGGCTGTGGGAGATGCAGGCTCTGGATCTCCTTTGTTTCTCCTCTTAATGCTTGGAGCATCCCCGCTGCTTCTGACCGGGTTGGGCATGGTGGTGAGAGAGTCTCTTGTCTGTTGCAGCCTCAGCAGTGACAGCAAGTGAGCCTGGGACTTGATGGCAGAAGCTTCTTCCCTCTTGCTTTTCCATTTGTTCCACTGCTGTGTGCACGGGGATCCTGCATGTTTTCTGGTCACCTCCTAGTGGCATCTGGAGGCAGGCAAGGAAGCAGCAGATCTTTTGCTGTCCCTTGGAGCCTTCAAGCCAGCACAGGCTGTGCTGAAACACGCATGAGCCATCAGCAAACTGCTAATTGCCTGGAGCAGGAGCAGAGCAGAACAGGAGCAGTCCCTTGGATGGGTGTCTCCATGTCACAATAGCTTGCAGGGTGGCACAGCTCACTCACCAGCTCAGTGTGCCAGACGGCTCCTCTGGGCATGGTCGAGGCTGGATATGATGAAATCCAGGGGCAGCACTCTTTGATGTTGGCTTCAAGTCTGGGAAGAGCCTTGCTGCATGGAGCGTATACAAAATGCTTAATTTACAGTCATTGATTTATTGTGCTGCTTGCTGAAATGATATTACAACTGGCTGCAAACTGGTCTGCACCCTCTGACAGCGTGCTCCCGTAACGTCAGTGTCACAGGAGCTATCGCTGCTCACCGAGAGCAATGCCAGCGGGAGGCTGAGAAATGCCAGCTGCAATTGAAAAGAAGGGGTCACAGCCTCAGCTGGCATAAGCCAGGGTAACTCCCCCCCAACAGCCTTTGCCCAGGCCTGGTGTGCTGCAGTGGAGGGATCTGGCCCGGTTTTTGTATGGTGAGAAGTCCTTTACATTGATGTGACAGGCTGTGTGCTGAGAAAATTGGGTGTGGCTCCTTTTTGTTGATGGGTATTGAAGAAAAGTATTGTTCTAGATGCAAAGAAATTTGGAGGAAGAGGCATTCGTATTTCTTTCATGCGATAGTATATGGAGGGGTTTGTTCAGTAGAGGTTCTCTCTCTAGGGTTCGCAGAGGGACCCATTTGTCCATGCCTTCATGGAGCTCCCTGCTCTGCATTTCCAGTTCAGCCTGTGCGTTGTCGAGGGAAGGACTCCATGGACAGCACTTTCTGTTTCCAGTGCCCTCATCACGGTGACACCCTTAAACCTCTTGGCCACCATGTGCATACAAATTAAATAAGGAAAAAACCCCCACTGTGTGTGGCTGGTGATCAAAGGTAGGGAGCTCGCAGCCTAACAGGCATTTAAATCGCACTTGAAATTCTTGTTGATCTTTTATCATTGCTGGCTGTGCTTGCCAACTCTTTGGAAAGCTGTGGTCTGTGTATTACGTTTATTGTGGCTCCATTTGTGACAGCTTCTTGGAGACAGAAAGGGAGCTTGTGGGGCAAACACTGGATGGTGGCCAAAGAAAGGCAATATACACCAGGAAGATGCTACAACTCATTCAGTGTAATTGTAACAGCAGAAAAACCTCGATGGTGGGAGAAAGGCTGGCTGAGGTCAGGGATGAGGGATGGCTTGTCAAACACGGTCCAATTTTTAGATGGTTCTTTCTCCCCCTCTCTCTGTGGGCAGCTGCCCAGGTGTGCAGACCTCTGAAACGTGCTCTTCTGTAACATGCCGCATTTGCTTTGGATGACTGTGTAATGGGTACCTTGGAGAAAAATGACATTATCCTTTGAAGCACAAAGGCCTGGATTGCTAAAGGGAAGTCCTTGAGTAGCAGCTGTGCTCCCTGAGCATCCTCCGGGCAGGAGGTCGGAGGCTGCCCTCACGTGAGCAAAACTGGGGGGGCTGCACGGGGGGTGGCTGGGGAGAAACAGGAATCCCCTGCCGGCAGCACAAACCCGTGACAGCTCAACAAACTCAGCCCAGGTGCAACTGCCTCCTGCTGCCCTTTTACTAGTCTGGGGCTGGGAGTCCTGGAGGAGCTGATGGAGAATAACACCAAAGGATTAGGGTGGAGAGAGGGGGGGCTGGAGGGCAGGCAGACCCTGCCCTCGCTGCCTGCCTGTTGCCTCTTGCCTTGGGTAGTCTGCACGGTGTGTTGGATCCAAGCATGCGTGGATTTATCGTCTGGGCAGGATGCTACCGTGGCATTTAGCCCTGCAGACCTCAACTAGATAAATTAACTCCTTGCCTGGCCCTGCTGGTCAGTGTTCCAGGCGCTGCACGGGGGAGCCAAGCCTCTCCTCGCCTGCCTGGGAGGGCTTCTCTGAAACTGCATCCGCAAACCTCCAGAAACGCTCCCTCCTCTTGACGCCTTTTCCCTCCTTGGGGGTGGCAGGTTCATCAAGCGAAGAAGCTTTGTGGCAGCAGGGATCCGGGCTGCTGCGGGGACAGGATTGCCTGGCACTCGGCTGCGCTGTGCAGGCTGCCTCTCTTAAATCTCTGCCCTGTTAAACGGGATTGGCTGGTTTGGGAGCAGGCAAAGTGCCCTTCGAGCACATGGGCATTAGTGTAAGCGGGTGAAGCCGCCAAGCCATCATTGCTGATCATTAAGTGTGTTTATAAAGGCAAGGCCAGGAGCCAGGAGGGCCCCACTGATCCACTCTGGCTGCTGTAGCGGAGCCAGCGGCAGGGGGATGCGGCGGGGGTAATTCTGCTCCCAGCTAGATTAACTTCTGAGCTAAAAATGCCTGTTGTGCAGCGGGTCCAAGGACTGGCTGTGTGCCTTGCTGGATGCAGCGTGGTGGTGAGTGAGAGTGGTGTGCTCGGTGGGCAGGGGGACAGGGGTCTTGCTTGCTCTGCAGCCGAGGGATGGATCGGGGGACAGGAATGTCCTTGCTGGTACTCGCTCACCCACAGAGCGGCGTGATGGGGTGGGAAGCTGGGTGCAGGCCAGCGCTGGGTCTTTGACAGGAGCAGCCTTTGCAGAACAGTCCTTCCTCTAGCATGGACCGTGCTACAGGCTGCATCGTTACCAGGTTAATTTTATTTATTTATTTCTAATAAGAAGTCCACTGAATGAATTGCAAGAGACTTTGCACTGCCGTACAGAGCACACCAGAGGCTGTGAGGATGGCCATGGTGCCTGGGTGGGGGCTCTTTGGGTAGGCAGCGAGCAGCAGCACGGGAGGGTCTCCAGGGGAGCTGAGCGTGGCTGCTCCCCACAGCACGTGCTCTGGGAAGCTGGGAGCAGGCATGGCTGCCAGTTCACCGGCTGTTGACATCTGCTGCCGCTGACACAAACAACGTGCTCCACAATGGGCTCTTGGCGCTGCTCATCTGGGTGGAAGAGCCCTGAAGGGAGCCAGCACCTGCTTGGGGTAGTTCATGAACTTGCTTTGGTTTCAGTGTTCCTTCAGCCCAAACAATGGCCAGAGCAATTAGACGTGGTGATGCTGGAAGAAGAAAACGCCAACCTTGGCAAGACCAAATCCTTTCCCGACTATCTTGCTCCTAGGTTTTCTAAAGGGACTAAGGGGAAGGGTTTTGGGAGGGTGGGAAGCAGCCTTTGAAACAAACTCACATGTCTGCATCAGCCGCTCCATGTGGTGTTTGATTGTATCATGGTGTTCTCCCAGCCTGCCCCCAGATGAAGATGGAATTGGCTGTGGGCACAGGGGAGGGAAACAGCAGCACCAGCTTTGCTCATTCATGGAGGAAAGCCCTGTCTGGAAAAATCATTTGGCTTCAAGTCAAAGCTGCCACTTGAACTTTTGGGGACTATTAGTAGAAGCTGAGTAAATGCCTCCCTTTCCCTCTAAGCCATTATTTTCTAGTTTATTTGGGTACCAGTCAGCAGCAGAAATGCTGAAAATACTGTAAGGTGTAAGAAGTTGGGTTTCCAGCAGCATCAGAGGCAGAAGGCAGCAAGAAACCATGTCTGAAGAACACCTACTCTTGCAAAACTGACAACCTGGCTAGGTTGCTATAAAGCTATTGTTAAAGAACAGTCAGTGTTTGTTGCTTTGCTGGGCTTGTGGCACAAGTAATGGAACTAGTGTTCCTATTAGGGTTGAATGCTAAATTGAAGACAGTCTTACAGAAAGGACTCCGTGTCCTTTTTTTTCCTTCTGATACTAATTTCCAGACTTCCCAGTCTCTGCTTTCCTGGATGTGGTCTGGGCGGCTGGTTTAGGAATGGTTGGATTGTTGTAGCTGTTTAAAATAATTGTGCCTTGGCTTTTTGCCAGACTGAGTAAAATAATCCCCTGTTACTTTGGTAAAGGACATGGGTGTTTGTGGGAAGCTGTTGATGGTGCATCTCCTGGAGCCCAGAGTGCATGCAGCATCCCTTGCTGAGCTCCTGGGAGCGTGTTGGCCATCACTGGAGAGGGGACAAGTGTCCTGCTGCCCTCATGGGGACATGGCTGTATTTAGAAGAGCAGTGACATAGGGTAGCAGAAAGGAGCCTTTTGCCAGTGTAGAGATCCTCTGCCTGCCCAGTGTGATGCACGTACTAAGTGCAAAGTAATTTCTTATCTCATTCAATAATGGGAAGAAAAAGGGCTTTTTTTTCCAGCTGTGACTGGCAGTGGAAATCAAATGCTCCTCCAGTGAGGAGGTAGTGTGGCTCAGTGCTGAACATCTGTGAGTGATGGATGGCATTCAGAGAAAAGGTGTTGCAACCCATCACATGCCTGAATTGTGACAACAAAGGGTTTCTTCTTCCATGCCTGTCTTCTCTGCTCTGGCAGGGTTTGCACACATCATTCCTGAGGTTGAGATCATTCATGCTGGAATAACTTATAAAGCATCAATGTACCAGAGGGATTTAAATTTCTCTTCCTCTGCAGCCTTAAAAGGAAGGAGCTAAAGGCAGGATACACAAACTGATGAAAATTACTGATTTTATTCACTATTTTTACCACAATTTTTTTCCCAGCATAAAATTGGATCTGGGTAATTTAATAATCCTTAAGTATTCTGGGTGGAGATGCAGAGTTGAAATCTAGTTAGCATTCAGCGCTTTGGAGAACCATGCTGTATTCCTGGTGTCTAGGGACTGTTTTAGGATTGTCACTTCAGTTGGTTAGACAACTGGCTCCAATTGCTTCTACCTCGTTCACCTTGCACTTTTCATACCATTTTTTTCTGCAAACAACATTACATAAGCAGCCTCTAGTCTGTTCCTAGTTACTAAGGAACAGACTTGCAGAAATGAAGCTGGAGTACAGTGGTCCTTCCCTATCCCTGCCTGAGCAGTTAAGGGACAGTATTTGATGTACCTGGGAGCATCTGGGGACTGAACAGGGCTGAATGTCTTTCATAGAATGGTTAGAGTTGGAAGGGACCTTAAATAACATCTAGTTCCAGCTCCCTGCCATGGGCTGGGACACCTTCCACTAGACGAGGTTGCTCAGTCCCATCCAGCCTGGCCTTGAACACCTCCAGGGATGGGGTAGCCACAGCTTCTCTGGACAACCTGGGCAGTGTTCACCACCCTCAGAGTAAAGAATTTCTTCCTAATATCTCATCTAAATCTCCTCTTTTTCAGTTTAAAAGAATTACCCCTTGTCATGTTGCTACACTCTCTGATAGAGAGTCCCTCCCCAGCTTTCCTGTAGTTTCTTGAGTTTTTCTGCTAGCGCCTTGTGGGACACCAGGATCTAAAAAAACCTGCAGATCTCATAATTCGTGTTAAAAGAAATAGATATGAAAATAAAATCAGATACTGGTGTTGCCCTGGGTGGGTTTCAGGCAAGTGGGCTGATGAGTTGGGAATCCAGGACAAGTGACTAGCCCAACTTCATGGGCTCATAGCCCAAAACCAAGTTACCAGTTCTTCAGTCATGTGCTGTGTTTTGTCACTGCTACTGCTGCAAAGTGGTGTTAAATGCTGCATCACAGGGTATGGCTTGGCCTCTGCAGGGGGCGGGTAAAATATATGTTCTTCAAGGCATGCTTGCTGCCAGCCACCTTCCTCGAAGGTGGAACATTTTTTATTATCCCAGGAAGATGAAGGATATGCTCCTGGGAGATGTAATTCACCCTGGCAGAGTGTGTCCCTGCGGCACGACGGAGGATGGAGCACAGCCCTTGGCTGTGAATAGGAAGACTGAACCATCAGCTTCTTCTGGGTGGCATCGAAATGGTGCAGTGCCAATGTGGTGATTCCAAGCTGGCTAACGGGAAGGGCTGGCTTTGGCTGAGGTAATAGGAGCAAGGGATATACTGTGACCTACCTGGCATGGTTGGTCCTCAGAGCCACCCTCGCTGTAACTGGAGTAGGGACCTGCTATGGATGATGGCAACGGAAAACCTGAAGGTCAAGTTTCATTGAGACAACTGTTCTTATATGTCTAAATTGTATTTTAAAGTGGGGCTTAAGTGAGTAAGTAACCTCAGCGCTCTTGTTCCATGGTAATCCCCATGTCTGCTTGATTAGTGGATAGGAGAATGATTAACCGGGAGATAATTTCCCATCATTTGGGTTGGTTTTATTTTTTCTTTTTTGAAAGTCTGGGCCTGTGGATTATCCTGGCACTCTCAAGGGTGAGCAGTTTCTCATGTCCTTGAGAGTAAATGCCAAACTGCTCAGGCTTGGCTGCGGCATTGGCTTTATTTGCCAAGGACTTCAGAGTGTGCCTGAAGAACAGAGCAAGAGGGAAGAGGGAAAACAGACAAGTAATTCTGACACACTTTAGTATTCCTGGCGGTGCTGCTGCCATCAGCTGTTCTATCAGCTTTCACAGCCCATGCTATAATTAAGATCTGTCAACACTGATAAAAGGGAGAACATTCAGTCAACTAATTAAGTATCGCTTTAATACTCTAATATTTAAATTCAGGTTCCTAAATCAGCAGAATAATAAAATGTTTTATGTCTGCTTAAATGGCAAGGGAACAGAATGTGAATATCTCAATAGTGGATTTAATTATCAATCTGCCTTGCCTCCATGGAGCAGAGCAGATCTCGGTGCCAGTGAAGTGGAACCAGGATCCCTGCCGGCTGTGGGAAGCAAGCAGGGAGGTGCAGAGCCGGCTGGAGAGCGGGTCCCCAAGCTGGGGGGAGCTGGGTAACCCCAGGAGCACAGCTGGGGTGGTAAAGGGCTTAAAATAAACCCGAGGATGCTCTGGAGGAAGGGAGGTGGGCTCGCTAAGCAGGGGGAGGGAGGTGGCTCCTGGCACTGGAAGGAGGATGTGAGACTTACTGTTTGGGCTCACAGCCTGCAATTCTGTGCTGCTGCTCTTCATTTAATCAACAATATTGTGTCAACACGTACGGCCATGGAGACAGCTGAGGTGTGTGGAGGGCTGCAAGCATCTCCCCACCATTCCCCGTTGCAGGGGTCCTTCCCTGTGCTGGCTGGGAGCCGTCCCTCCCAGCCATGGCTCTGCTTAGGGCAGCTCCCCCTGCCCTGACCTTGCAGGTATATCTGTGCTGCAGACATATGTGTGCTGCTCTGGGCTGGAGTTGTAGCCAATTGTGGCTTTTTTGGGTTGTTTTTATAAGCTGATGGCTCCTTGGGTTGTAGGTTGCAGGCCTTGCACAGAGACGGCTCAGAGCATTGCGGGGAACATCCATGAGTTGGGATGCTTTGTGTGTCATCCATGACTCCAGATATGGGAAAAGAGCTGAGCAGGGAGAATTGTGTATGAGCTAGACCAGGTATTAAGTTAAGCAAACATTTCAGCAGGGCTGGCTTCAATATTACCTTTGCTTTGTCCTTTTTGTGTTAGCTTTCTGTGAATATTTTAGCGAGCACATTTACAGGCAGGAGTGTTCGTGGGGAAAGGTAATATTTGTTCAAATTAATCTCCAAGAGGACCTCAAACCTAGATATTCTAAGTATTTGCACTAGAAACTTGATGGTGACTGCTGTACTCATCCTGGCAAGAAACAGGAGCAGCCGAGCCATTAAACCAAGTGCAATTTTGCAGTTAGAGTAACCGTGGCTGTAAAGAGTTGGTTGCTGCTAACGATGGCTGTGGTCTGACCGCAAGCTCCAGGCAGGCAAAGATGCTGGGTCTGGAGTTCTTTTAAGGCCTGAAGCTTGAAGGTGGTTTTCAGAAATTACGTGGGATGGAAAAAGACTTGAAAAAAATCAATTTGGAAAATCCCATTCTGTTCACACATAATTTGCAAACAGAAAAAGAGGCAAAATTCATCAAGGAAATGAATCATTACAAATGATTTGTTCAGTTGTTGTAGGGAGATGATTTATGAATATTGACCCATTTGTAATTTTGAATATCTCCCTGTGGAAGCTGTGTACCGTACAAAGGGTTAGTTATTGGAAATCGACTGAAAAAGCGCTTTTAAAATTTTTTTTTTAATACTGCAGTTTCTCCAAAGGGCTTTAGTCATGATTGTAGCCTTCTTTCTTTTACGTTTCAGACATTACTGTATGAAGGAACACTTGGTCCAAAGAGTTGTCAGAAAATACCATGACTTCCATTTTACAGCAGGGCTACAGAAGTATGAAATTACTTGCCCAAGGTCAATCGGATTTTGTAGCAGACTTTGGGAAAGAAACAAAGTTGACTTAATCCAAGTCAAATGCTTTGGTTTGTGTGAAACAGTCCCAGAGCAGGAATTATGGACAGTTAGTATAAACATTATGTATGGCTGCTGTAGGAACCTCACTTTTGCAAAACTGATGATTTTGTCTTGAGTTTTGAGGAGGTGGTGTGAAATCCTGTGTAATTTGCCATCTCTGTAGGAGATGGAGTGTGGGTCGCTCCAGAAGGCAGCTCAGCTGGGATGGATGAAATTGGGATGCCCTACTGCATCTCACCCCTGGGGGTTAGGCATGGGCAACTGCAGAAGTTACTTTGAATCGAGCAGCTAAGGAGAAAGCGTCTCTGGGAGAGAAATGCCACAGAGAATTCACAGTAGAGCACTGGTGTGCAGCTCGAGGGTTATTATCCTTTCTCTTTGTTCTGATGGCTTTTCATTGCAATTATTTTGTGGGTGGTTTATGGCTGCTGTTGCTTGTGTGACTGTGGCACGGGTACTTCACAGCAGATGTTTTTCTCTCCATGCTGCCCAAGTGGCCTGAGCATGCCACTCTGTAAGTGGAATGAGATGACCAGCAAAAGTGTGGGGTTGTTTGTTTTAAAATAGAGAAATGTGGCAATTTTGTAGCCTGCAGTTCCTGACAACTCATCCTCCCACATCACATTGCAGTGAGTGACAGCAACCAGAGGCTATTCATAAGGGTGGCATCTCAGCATGTAATAATCATAATTACATGAAATAATAACTATCTAAAGGGCAGCATGGTGAGTGACAAGCCAGAGAATATACCTTGACACCTGCCAAAGATGTACTAAACACACACAGAAATTTTCCCTGGGATCCTGTCACTTTGTCAACTAACAGAACCAGCCAGAGTTAATAAAATTACTCCAGCAAAGTCAAGCAGGGCTTTTTCCCTTGCTGTCAGAGGCTCGCTGCTCTAACACAGGTTCACAGAGTCATCGAGGAGTTTGATCTAGGTCTGGCAATGCTTTTGTTGTTACTATTTCTGGCTGTAATTAATTGGAGAAGTTCCTCTGCATGGAGTTTAATCTGATAATTATTAGCAATAATAATAATGACTGATAAAGTAGAGGTGGCAGCAGGCTTTGGGGACCTGGGGAAAAAAAAAAAACAAAACAAAACCTGGAAAGGTTTTGATGTTTTCTTTGCTGCCATTCCTTCTAATGTTTAATTCTGCCTGTGTGTAAGGGCTAGAGTCTGGGATGGGGAGTGCTGCGTGGCAGCTGATAGCTCTTACAATTTTTATCCTGATGTGCAGCAGCAGGTGATCTTATGCTGTGCAGTGTCTAATCCTTTCTGTAAAGCCAACATGGAAATTGTTTGGACAGACCTCCTTCCCCAGAAGAATGGTTATGGAAAGACAGGAAAAGGGGTGGGTGTGTGAGCAGGGAATGTGTGTAGGTAAAAGATGATTGTGTGTCCCGCAGGATTTGACCTTTTTTAATCATCTGCAAGTTATTGCAATTGCCCTTCAAACAAAACAAAAAATGCTCACTGAGCACTAGAGCTTTACAGGTGAATGTTGGACTTGCTGCCCAAAGGTCCCTGGCTTGCATTATGGGTGGGTTCAGAGCTGATACTCCCAATCATCTTGAATATCCAACAAGAGTGGTAATGCTTGAGGTGAGCCTGTGCTCCTCTACAAAAGAGCACAGTTGGAATGGAAGATGCTGGGCTATTTTTTGCGTGGCTCCTTAGTTATATGCATTTTAGGTTTCTCTTCAACACTGTTCTCTGTTGACACTTGGAAATTCGCACAGGACTATTAAAATTAGTGGTAGGACTATTTTTCCACATGGTTGTGAGATGCGGTGTTTGACCATGTCTTGTTATATTCCCCGATATGGTCCCTCGCTTCCTTGGGCTCCTGTGCTTCTGCCTGCGTGTCCTCCCTTGGCTTGTGTTTAGGTAGAAGGGAAGAGCAGTGTGCCCCTGCACTGCAAACACAGAGGCACCGTGCCCCCGGATAAGGCCGTTAGACATCACGGTTGTGAAATAACACACAGGGTGAAGTTCAGACGAGAGGTTTATTTATACTCCTGGCTGGATGCACCAATGGTTTCCATGGGAATGGGAAGGGCTGCACAGTAGGACGGCTGCTCTTATTGCACATGATAGAGAGCTAATGGGGAGGGCTGCAGCCTCCTTAAACCCTTGTTAATCCACCCCCCCACCAGCTCTCAGCCATACGTACCACTGTGCCACGCACGGCTCGGGGCAGGGACTGCTTACAGGCAGGTCACAATGCGAGAGATGCAATTTTCAGGAAACAAATACGTGTTCCCATTGCAGTGGAGGGCTAAAAATAAATTTTCTATGCAGCCTTTTGGTGATTATTATTCTGGAGAGCGGAGGTGAGGAAGGTTTTTAATTTATTTATCTTTTTATTTATTTATATTTCCATAATGAAACTGCCGTGGGGGAAGGCAGAACTGCGGGCAGAGTTTGCTTCATTGTCACTGGGTCTCACTCCTGTGTGGCTGCACAGAAAACCCAGGGGAGAAGGCAGGTGAATCCCGCATCGACTGCTGTGCACTGCTGGAAGCCGTTTCCCGTCTTGAGAAGCTGCTGGCCAAATTCTGCTCCTGGGGCACATACCCTGCAGGCATTTTCCAGGTTTGCACCACAACCTTGCCCCATGCTTGGTTTTGCAGGGAAAACATCCCAGAGGGAAGAAGCAGTCTTTGTGGCTGTGAGTTGGACCGTTCCTGCAACCCTCCTAGTAATTAAGCACCAGTAACACCTCTCTTCTCTTTTGGCATCTTTTAAAGGACAGTATAAAATTCTCCCCACTCCTCCCTCTCTCACAGCTGCACGTTGTGGGCTGACGTGCTTTGGAAATGTGGGTGCTGTGTCCATCTCCAACCCCAGGGTGGGCTCCATGGAGGAGCTGGGGTGACTGCACAGCACCCATCTGTGTCCAGCAGCCCTCCTGGCAAGGGGAGGGCTGCATCCTAGCATTCCCCAGATAGCCCTGCGGGGGCTCTCGGGCTTTCCTTCCCTGAGACCGTGTCATGCAGAGCAAAATCTCAATTACCCATCATCTGCTTAGTGGGCAGGGATTTCTGGAAGCATATGGGTTTCCCAGGGGCCGCTGAGTGCCATCTACCGGGCAAGGGGCTTTGCTCCAGGGGCTGTAGTGTGCTGGGAAAACATCCTTAGGGAGACGGAGAGATTGGCAGGGAGAGGCCGAGGGCTGTTAATAATACAGTAGGTGGGGGAAAGCGGAGGATAAAACACACCAAAAATTGCATTCAGACAACACAGATGACAGTTATTTTGATTTGTAAATGTCTACCTAGCTGGAAAAGCTGCCATAAATAATACCCAGCTGTCAGGCTGTCCGGATGCATGGCTGTGCTGAGCAGGGCTGTGCTCAGGCGTCGTACCGATGGGGGGGCTATATTTTTCACAGTGTATGTACAGGATAAACATACACTCTTCTCGCACATGTTTGTCATTGACAAATCCCTGCTGCACCTGCACTGTGTCATTACCGTGTTCAGTCACTTGAGTCTTACTTCAGAGACAGAGGGTTGTTGAATTTATTTATTTTTTATAATTTTCCTTGTTGTCTCTCAGCTGAGGCAGGAAAATCCTTCATCCCACAGCTCTGTTTTTGTTGTAACGCAAATTGGCTGTTCATTTTGGGTTTGCTGTAGCAGCCAGCAGCGGTGTTAGTGCTAGGTGGCAATCTCTGGGTAGCCTGGTAATGCACCACGCTGCAGATTTCTTCTCCCCAGGCAGGGAAAGCGTATAAACCCAAGCCATTTCCAGGAAGATACTTGGCTGTTGCTAAGATTTCACCCGTTTTGTGGATAAACAGCGCACTTAAATCTTCAGGGCTATCAATATTTATAGATTAATCTGTTTGAAGGCCAAGAGGGAGCGTTTATCATTATCCACTCTGCCCTCCGTGGGCTGCAGAGCAGCATCAGCCGACTGCAGCCCGGCCCCTCAGCCAGTGCCTGCAGAATCACACCTGCTGTCGATCCCCACTGCAGTTCAGAGTGTGGGGATCAGTTTCGTTATGGGAACAGGAACCAGCAAGAAGGTCAGGTGTTTCCTTTGTGGGATTTGTCTGAATTTAAGGTGTCTTCTAGCCCTCGATGTGATGCAGGCAAGCTGCCTCCCCACAGGAGCATCGCATCTCAGCACATCGGGCTGCTTGGCCAAAGGCTGCTCTGAGCTGCTCACTCTTCCCAGGGAGCAGCAACAACCTGCAGCCAAAGCAAAGCTGCTGCCTCGGGAGGACCCTCCCCAGTTTTGAGTATCCACTCTTTCCTCAATCTGTTCCCACACCTCACATTGGCTCTCTGATGAGTTTTGGGGACACTTGTCTGGCGCAGCAAGAGCTGAGCGAAATGGCTGGTGATGCACTGGTGGGTCTGCACCCAGTAAGGATGTAACTAATGTCCACTTACCCTGCGTTATTCTATGGACATTTATTTTGGCTTTTATATTAAAGCTCCAGGCTTTATTTTTCTGCAGCTAGCAGCCCTTTCTCTCTGTTTGCTTCTGAGGTTTTTTTTATATGGTCCTTTGTTGCTGGACTGTAGGCTTTCAGGGTGGTGGTCGTCTCTTCTTGATATTTGTTAATGGTACATACTGGAGCTCTTGGGCATGTCTACAGTGCACACACTCAATAACACGATCATTGAGTTACATTAAAGGGAAATTTCAGCCTCTTCTAGTTGTTGTGTTGTCCAACATCAGCTGATTCCTGAAATGGCCCCTGAAGGCGCTGATCAGTGAGTTGGATTTATGGTCAGGTAATTGGAGAGAAGGAGGAGAGAGTGAAGGAGTTCTTTCCTTTTCTTCCTCAGCTCTGAAAATAGCTCAGGATCAATCCCTGCACCCTCAGTGTCACCTTAGTTCAGCTGTGACCTGTGTTTGAAATCTCAGAAATAAAGGGCTGAAAAGTCCCCTGGAGGTCTGGGAAACATTTGGGGGCAACCCTCGATGGATTTATAGCTTCCCAACAAGATCCATGTGAAATTCATGGCTGTGTGTGGCTTTGTTTGCGTATTTGACTGAATTTTGCTTTGCATTCTGGGCTCAGAAATATTTGCAAGATAAATTAGAGGGAGATAGTCTGCAGCTTGAACTGGGTGCGATGTTCACATACCCTCGGGAAGCAAAGCTGCTGGGTGTTTTACACAGCTGTGACCTCCAAACTAATAAGGACATTTCCCTGTTAAAGATGCACAAATCTTCTAACAGTCTCTTCTTTCGAAGGTACAAATCACTACCAGTAAATGTCACATCTGAAAATACATTTTGCAGTGTAGTCGACTGTCAAGCACCATTTCAGCTGGCCAGCCTTCCTGCCATTGCAAAGCAGATTTTGCTGTTAAATCAAAGTGCCTTTTTATTTTCTTTGCTCCATGATTGATACGTCGCATCGTGTCACAGAACTATACATAGCTTCTCCCTGCCGGGAGATGTAATGGCTGCTCCTGGCCGTGTCACCTCAGGTCGGATTAATTAACCCTGACACCATCCATTTTCGTGGACAGGCATCCCATTCCCTGCTCCCTGTAAACAGAAGCCGCTCACAGAGGGAATGCAGGCAGGAGGCAATGGGGAGGTTGTGTAAACACCATCGCTTCGCACTGAGCCAAGGCATTCCCAGTGCCTACTAAAGAAGAGCAGAAGCCAACTTTTCATCTCCTTGTTTTTCTTAGGGCTTAGCAAGGACCCAGTAAGTTTGCAGCAGCTCTGATGACAAACATTTGCTCTTTTCTTTAGCCCCCGATGACTCTGCTGTTGGCTTGGTGACAGCGTTTATCCAGTGTCAGGGCTCTTGGCTATTCTCTCTGAGGCCGAGCTGTCCCCGGTGCCTCGTAAGAATAGCGAGGCTGGAGTTTCCTCTGGAGGGGCTGTTTTGGTTGCAACTGGGGGGGAATGGGGAGAGGGAGGCCAGGAGCAGGCAGTCAGCAGAGTGAGGGTCCAAACACCACCTCTGGAAGGCTGCAGTTGCTCTTCCAACCTGCTGCAGGGGTTAAGCCTACAGGAGCAAAGACAAGCAGCTGCTCCAGCTCTGTAATACCCAATTGTCTTGAGGAACCCTCCAGTGCAGCTGGGGCTGGCAGCACTGCTGCTCTGCTTCTTGCATTAGGACTTCTCGAACCTGTGCTGCTCATCCTACTGTGACCTACTGAGAGTTTGAGTCTGTGCAAAGCGTCTCACAGTTTTTTGGATGTGGTGCTTTCAACCTGTCAGTCCTTTACCTGCCTGTGAACTGGTAATGGCTGGGAGGGGAGGTTTTCTGCAGTCTAGTGCACGTTCTCGTCCTGTCAAAGCCAATGGGATTTGCTGTTGATACCTACAGGACCCATTTTCATGTTACATCTGAGCTTTTGTGCATGATGTCCCTATTTCTGCTCAGCTTTTTAGAACTTGCTTTTCACTAAAAATTCTGGAGCTGAACAGATGGATATGAGAGAATAAACCCAGTTCTCTGTCTTTAGGGACCTGCAGTTACCTTTACCCCTTTTGAAAGAGCACCTGCCTGTGGAAAGAGTGAAAATGCAGTGTGGTCTTTCACTGCTCTGTGCTTGCTGCGTTTTGAGACCTAATAGTCAAGGGTCCATTCATGCTGCTGTAGTCAGAGAAGCAGCCAAATATGCCTTACAAAGTAATGCAGGACACCTCATCACACTCTTTCTTTTTCCCTTTGCATGGAGGCTTTTGTGAGCCTCTGATGCATTGCAGGATGCACAAGAGCAAACATGAAGGGCTGTTGCTCTTCAGTTCTGGGCTCTTCTCCATTATTCTGCTGTGATTTTTTTGTTGTTGTTGGTTTTTTCCCTTCCCTGTCTCGTTGGTGGTGTTCCTGCCAAGAGCTGGCAACCGAGAGGCAATGAGTCACTGGGAGTGGGAGGCAGTTGGGCTGAGACATGCTTGGTAGGTTCCTCCTGAAGTTATGAATCTGCAGGATGGCTCTGAGGTCACCCCTGTGTTTAGTGATGGTGATGATGATAATTCCCCAGGGCAGCAACTGGAAAGGCTCTGTGTGGGTCCAGTGGTGCAGGATGCCTAAGGAAGAAGCAGGCTGAAGGTGGAGACAGGAGGGAGGCAGCAAGGCAAGTGTGACAGACATGCTTGTAGAGAAAGAGCATCAGCCACCAGCCCTGAGCATCCCAGCTGGATTTGAATGGGTTCTGCTCTCCAGGGAGGGAAGGGGACAGATCCTGAGGTCCCAGCAAAACTTGCCCCATAGCGAGCCCTTGGCAGTGTTAAAAAGTCAGACAGAGACAGTTTTCATAAGTTCAGGCAGGAGGGGCTGGGATCTAGGAGGTCTGGGTTGTTTTGCTGACTTATCCCCAGCTTGGCTGGATGACCTCAGTTTAGCTCCTGTAGCTGACCCTGCTGCTGCCATTGCTGAGCTTCGGCTTGAGACTTCCAAAAAGAAGCATTGTTTTTTTGTACTTGGAGCACAAGTGCTTCCATTTTATTAGAAAATACTACCGAAGGATGGCAGGGGGAGAAAGCATGAGAGATTAAGTCTACTCATGGGCTGGATCAGAGTACAATATTTTGTCTCCCACTGTGCTACCAGCTGTATGAGACGAAAATGTCAGAAATCCTGCAGCAGGCAATTACAGTCCGACGGCAGGCTGCCTCAGGTAGTTTGCTCTTGGTTTATATCCTGAAACAAGGAGCCGTTCTCCTAGAGCTCTTTGCCTTCTGTTTTCTTGTTAAAAGTCTGAACTGCCTTCGTGTCCCTCAGTGTGACCCTGGGAGAATCTGGGGGTAGTGGGAAGAGGGAAGGAGCTTAGCACGGTGTTGTGCTGGCCCCTTGGGGAGAACGGGCTGCTGTCAGCCCAGAGCGTTCCCCTTATCGTGCCTCACCAGCATCTTCCTTCTCCTAAAACTGTTGCACATGAGATTTACTTTTCCAGCCTCCAGGATGCATTAGCTCTGCATTTTTCTGGCCGGAATACCATTTTGCTACTTCTTGCCCATATTTTGTGAACTTCCCCAGGTCTGTTATTTTTCTTTTATTTCTCTTTGCAACAGTTTTCATTCTGGAATGATCTGAACTTAATTCCTGTACCTTTTGCTCTGTGCTCTACTTCCTGCACATTAATAAAAATAATTTAAATTGTTCTAGGCTACAGAAAAATCCCTGTAGTATCCCATGAGTATCTTCCTTCAAGCTAATGCATTTCTATTCCTTATTTTGCCTTTGTTCATCACACTTAAGGCAGCATTAAACAGGGATAGAGGTGTGTATAGCTGGGCCAAATTGAGAGCTGATGAGTAATAAAAGGTTGCTTTACATTTGTGAACTGAGAAGTGGGGTAAAATAGCCTATATTATGAAAATGCAGCCGTGAGGAGAAGGGACGGCTGGTGTTAATGCCGATAAGTACTGATGGTATCAATCCAGCATCTGTGATCTTCAGATTAAGGGAATCCTGTCTCTTGATTGCTGGGGTACCTGAGCCATAGGTGTGTGCATCCCTCTCTTCCCAGCTGTGGGGAGGAGGATTAGCCTTACATTGGTTAAAATTGTTGTCGCTGTGAGAAGTGTGGAGCGTGTATGGCTGATGTATTGGAGCAAGGGCTGACCGTAACTGAGGGCTCATTAGCAGTGGCTTCTAACCATAAATGGATTTACCCTATGGTCTACACAGTGCTGAAGTTGAACTCTGCAGACAATTTCCCAGCAGGAGTTGTGGCAGAGAGAACTGTCTTTTAAATGCCATGGTAGTGGAAAGCAGAGGCCTGGCTGATTGCCATTACTGCTTGCCCCAGGAATACCTTGACTAGTCTCTCTCTCCAGTGGGACCAGCTATCCCCATCTCTCCTGACATCGCCCTCTCCTCAGCAAGACACCAGCATGTGTGTTCCTCGGTGGGCTGAGGGGAGATTGCCACCAGGTGGTGGGGGTGACACACTGGTTTTCCCCCCTGCTCCTCGGGGTCTGGGTCCCCTTGGTGCCACCTCTCCTCGCCCCAGCTGCCAGCCCAAGCTGCGGCTGCGGGTTTTGCTCATGGGCTGGGGGAGAGCAGGGAACTGATGAGCCTGTGCCACCGTGCGACCTGAATGCCGAGAAGTGCATTTGTCAATCAGCATGTTTTCTTTATTTTTTCAATGTACTTTGCTGAAGAACTATTATACATAATTGGTTCTGGATTACTGCACAAACCGCATTCAGATAACGCTTGTCACCTTGGGAATAGCGAACGATACATAACAAGCCAGCAGCCACATGCTCGGGCGGAAGGGCTTTATGTGCGTGTATGTTTTGTCTTCTTTTTGTTTTTGAATGTGTCTTGAAGAATAAAAATACACACATATTTTAAGCAAGCGCTTCCTTGTACAGATCTGTTTTGTTTTAAAACATCAAGTGTGTTCCTTTAGTGGATCGACATTATTGTGTTGCTCTTCTGATGCAATGCCAGTTATGTTTATTTTCTTAGTTGAAATTATTTCCTCGACAGATTTGCTTTTAGAGGACACTGCTAGTGTGCATATCTTGTTCAAACCTAAGCTCATCTAGCTACTGCCTTGCTCTTCTGACAGATATCTTGCAAAAAGGGAATAATACTTCATTAGTGGAAAGCAAATGCTCATATCCCAGCCATCTTAGAACTACATTAAAATCTGTATGAAACAGACTTTAAGCAAATGAACTCTAAAATCCTGGGTTTGATTATCTCAGAGAATCCCTGCTGAAACTAATAAGGCAGCATCATGCAAAAGACATTCTAGGCACAATATTACCAAGTATTAATTATTGTTATCTCTTTGCTAGCTGATCGCTGTGGTTGCAGCCCTGCAATTTAGCTTTCCAGCAGAAAGAAAGGTATTGGAACAAAACTAGAAAATAAAGCTTGATATAAACATATTCAGACCTGAAACAAAAGCTGTCGTGGTACACTGTGGTTCCTTCCCCAGACTGCAGCCTGGCATGCCTCTGCTTTAAGAAACTGGCTTTAAACCCATCCCTGCCAGAGAGCAAACTTTGCTGCTGCTCCTCTTGTAGCTTTTCTTGGGCTGCTTGGACAAGGAAAGGCCAAGGGGGCAGGCGAGGGGAAAGCCCAAGGCCTCTTTTCAAGTCTACCATGCGCTCTCCAAGCAATGCAACTTGGATGACTTTGTACAACAGTGACATCTGGTGATACCCATCAATATTTACTGTTTCCACCTGCTTTTTAAGAGGGTGGACTTAGAGCCTGCAAATCCCTTATTACTTGAGAAGTAAGTTAGAGCAAAACACTTGGGTTTGACTTGAGACCTGCCAGGGCTGCTCCTGGCAGCCAGCTTGCTCTGTTTGGTTTGGGTATGTCGGTGCTGCAGTCTGCTGAGGTTTGGTGGTCGCAGGCTGGATGCAGAGAGATGTCACTGGCAGGGAAGGATGCTGTGTCGCTGTGTGGGTTGGGTGACAAGCTGCCCTGTGCTGTTCAGGTGAGAAGAAGGGGCATAAATCTCCGTGATGCCTCTTCATCCCCTCTTGCATCTCCTGTTAATGCATCCTGATGGGCAGGGACTGCAGTCGCTGCTGGAAACGTTATTCTTATAGCAGACTTCAAGTCTGTGTTAGGCCTTACTTTTATCCAAAGTGGTTCAGCCTTTCTAATTACTAGGGGAAAGCCGCTTAAATGAAATGGAAATTGCTCTTTATTGATGAGAAATATTTTGCTGCTCTCTCTGTCAATGCTCCAAAGTCTAACAGCAAAATGTGAGTGGAAGGAGTATGGTTAAAGCCACAGTTTATTCCCTGTGGGTCCTTCTGTCATCAGGGGAATTGGCACAGGCAGGTTGTCTGCTGACCACAGCCTCCTCACTGTGAAGGAGAGAAGGAGGAGATGAACCACCAATTCTTGCGGTGGTTCTCTCCTTCTCCCTTCCTGAATCCCCTGCAGGAGGTGATAATGTACCTTTCCTTTTCCTTACCACACTTGATCTCCCTGCCTTGCTGCTTAGTTTGCACTAAATGGTGGTGGAGGAGGTTTGCTGACCTGTCGTGCACCTGTACTATAGGAGAAAAGCCTTGCAGCCATTATTTTAGCAGCCTTCATGCAAGAGGAAAGCAGAAAAAGGGGGAGTAGGATGAAGGATTTGAAGTATTTTAATCAAGTCAGGAAACGAATAATAAAGGTGAATCTTGGCAAAGGATGTCCCAGCTTGGATCTTTATGTGTTTGCTGGGAAGGGAGGAGAGATGGGAGGGGGGAAAACACTGACGTAGTGTTTGGAAGATTGGATCGGGACCCTGAAATATGTGTTCGTAGTGCCATAGAGTTGTTGCCTCTTTTTTCCCCCTCTCTTTCTCCCCCATATTCTTGCAAATTAAAACAG
The DNA here is from genome assembly GCA_026546715.1 of Gallinago undulata. NCBI lineage: Eukaryota > Metazoa > Chordata > Aves > Charadriiformes > Scolopacidae > Gallinago > Gallinago undulata. Next base: position 23,661,262 of record JAOTQQ010000005.1, read on the forward strand.
CTCAGAAAAATTGGTTTCTATGGGTTAATTCAAATACTTGGAGTGTAGGAAAGAAATCAGGTTATTCTTCCCCTTTGAGGGATTAGAAATGGCTTTAGGCTTAAATCCTGGCAGCGCATCTTGACCACCTCCCAGGATCGGTGCTTAAGTGAACACTTGATGCCTGCTGTTATGTCTCTTGAAAGAAGAGATAGCTGGGCTGCTGGAGCAGGGACTGGGTACTCTCCTGTACTGCATCAAGCATATAAATGATGCTTAACAAAGAACTAATAAGAAAAATGATCGTTTGAATGTGCAAACATGAGGGACAGAGGGAGAGGCCTGTCGTGAGGCTGAATTTGATTTCCTTAATATTAGATATTATACATGCACAATAAGCAGAGTCAGAGTGATTATTCTATACCTGTTTCTTTCCGAAGAATAGACTATGAACTAAATCACCCCTCAGAGAGTAATAGCGAGATAATGTTTTCACACCATTAGTCAGATGCTAAAATACCAATGCTCTTTTTCTTCTCCCTGGTAATATAAAACTAGAAACAATAATCACACAGAAGGGTAACACCTCACATGCTGCCTCAGAGTTTTCTTTCAGTTTTGGAAACTTTGGCATAATTGAAAGCGGCAACCACTGTATGTTTGTTTCCAGAAAATCCTGGCTCTCTTAAGGAAATCTGAACCCCTGTACTGATTTCTCTGGTTTTCGAGTGCCTGGAGGTTCTGATATGACACTGTGTTTTACTTCTTCACAAAATATCAGTAAATATTCCAAAGGAAAATCTTAGGTTTGGGTGTATGAAAAAGCAGATAATCCCCATTTGGTAGTGACAGATTCCTCCTTCTGTGGGAAACTGCAACTTCTCCCCTGTCTTCTCCCCTGACTCATCCTAATGATGAGATGTATTAACACACTAAAAAAAAAATTCCCTTTTTTGCCAAGAGAGGCACACATGGCTGGAAAATGAAGCATAGTGATGGGACATATTCCCCATCGAGACTTTTCAGTGAGTTTTCTGCAAGGACCAGAAACCTTTAGGCTTGCTTAAGGGAAGATGGGGAGAAAATCAATGCAGCCTCTTTGAGCAAACACCTCATTTATATGAAGTCTGTCCTACTGCGTGGTCTTGAGCATCCCCTCGATTCTGGTTTATCCCACTGGCTCCAGCTCAGCTTTTCTGAGCGGGGGTCGAGGTGCTTTGGCAGAGCTGCCCAAAGAGCTCATTGCCTCGTGCACCTGAGCTCCTTTACCATCTGTAGCATCCAGGGACTGTGACTGGTTCTCCACTTGTAACGCTGTGCTGGGTTTTCTTTGGGAGCTTCCAGAGGCTGCTTCTGCTCCTGGGAAGCTGGGAGTGTCCCACAGCCTGTGCCTCCCCATATTTCATTTCCCTAAGCCCACTGCTATGCTGGAAACCAAAAGTTCCCTCGCAGTCCCTCGGGGATCCTTATTGACTTTTATGGTCTTTAAAAGACCTCTGCATGGATTTGTAATCATTCTACGTGTACACGAAGCAACACTAACATAACTAGTAATTAATTTGTTTTAATTGTTTTTATATAATCCCCGCGAGCGACCTCATGTTTTGTTTTGCATCTGTTATGTTTCTGACTCAAATTTTAATGCCTTAATGGGAACGGTGCCAACTGCTGTAACACTGAGCTATGTATGAGCAATCTCCTGGCACACTTCCAGTCCTTTATTGTGGAACTAAATATACAGCACTGTAATTTAACTAGCAAAATGTGGCAAATCACTATTATTAATAACAATAAATCTATTTCTGCAGGTTGACAGCATTAAAATAACAAATTACTCTGCAAAGAAAGCTGGTAATTTTGGGTGCTTTCCACTGCGATCATTGCAGAAGTGTAATATCCATTATTAAGAGCCCTTTGGTGTCTCATGAAGGACCTGTTTGCACATGACAACACAACTATGGGGGAGGATATGGAGGCCCTGACCATGGCTATTTCAGCAATTCATCATTTTAATTTAAATGTAAATGGCAGGATGGGGCAGGTTAGGGAAAATTGTCTGCCTTCTCCCCCTTTTTTAATAATCCCGTCTCATCCAGTTAGTCAAAGACCAAGATCTTAATTTCTCCTCCTCTCTTCCCTTCCCTTCACTCTGTTGCTGTCTTCATTCTTGAATCCATGGTGCCCTGCAGTGTGTGAGTCCTCTGAGGGTTAGCCGAGGGCTTGATTTGTGCAAGGCTTCAACTGTGAGAGCAAAGCCCACCAGACACTCATATTTTCAAAATAGTTAGCAGCTGAACTCCTAGAGACTGCCACTGGACTGCAGCAGCCCAGCCACCGCACAAAGACCAAGCCAAAATCGCAGGCTTAAGATTACTTTCAGGCTGAAGTTCCTGGTGGAATTCACATATTGCACCTGGAGGCTTTCCTGAAGGGGCTTGTCCACATCCAACCCCACGTAGTCCCCATCAGGGGGAACCTGAGCAGTAACCCTACTTCTGCGTCACCCTAATTTTCTACAGCCTGATTGAAGAAAGCCACATCAACCCCTTTGCCTCTAAGCAGCTGTAAGAGGGAGCGATTGGGAGGGGAATGAAGCGTGCGTGCTGGCTCCTCGGGGTGAGGGTGGGGAGATGTGGGCTGTGGGTGGTGAGAGGGAGGTAATTGAGGTTACGATAGGGAACTAGTGACTGTATGGGACTTAGGGCTTGACTGACTTAACTGCTTATTTCCTTTGTTTCCGAGCTTTGCGTTGGTGGGATAGGCATTCTAGCGAGCTTAAATGGGAGTTAAAATATTATGTAGAAAAGAGAATACCAGAGTATCTGCCTCATAAGTTGCAGGCGCCAAAATGTTCTTGTATAGTCTGTTTGTAAGTTACTGTTTGTCTAAGAATTTGTAATATACCCATGGACTTTGCTCACACTCTGATTGTTATTTCAGGACAGCCCTTATCCAAACCCACCACAGGTAACGGAGAGGTTGTTACTGGTCATTGCCTCAGCCCCTTTGCTCATTCATAGAGTGGGCAGAAAACCTCAGGCAGCATTTAGGAAGGGGGAATGTGAGACAAGAGTGTTTGTTGCTACTGTTTCTGCAAGCTGCTCAATGTGTTCCCTTGCTTTATAAGCTCTCCCAGCCTAAGTTGAGTTGGTGTTGGTCTGGAGAGGAGTTGGAATGGAACTGTGGTAGAGACCCTCACAGTATCATCTGCTGTCAGCTACTCACCAGGTGATGCCAATAAACTCCTCTGCAACTTCAGCACGGGTCCCTGTTAGTAACTCACAGTTCTTTAAATGCAGCCTCGGGAACAGCAGTATACACTTAGAAGAATGTCAAGAAGAAAGGGTGCAAGGTGACAAGGTATGGATGAGTAAATATGTGATGTGGAGATAACTACATGGATAAGAATAGTGAGGGGATGGAAGCAAAAATATGTGTGGGGAATGAAATTAAAAAGCCATGTGCAAAGAGAGCTGGTAGAAAAAAAGTACCAGAAACATTAGGCACTGGGAACTAGGGAACAGACTGTGGCCAGAACCTGGTCACCATATGTTTGAACCAATCTCAATGAGTGGGGGGCCAGACAGGGTGCTGCAAAGTCTAGTCTGTTGGGTGAGGAGGAGACTGGCACAGTTCGCTAATTGGTGTTTGAACAGAGCAGTAATGAGTGTGAAGAAGGAGATGAGACACCTGCAAATCTACTTGTTGGTGCAGCTGAAGAAGTTGCTGTGGAGTGGTTTGCCATTGTCTGCCATGCTCCTGTGGAATTCCTTGCACACAAAAGAGGGGCTTAGGGCTGCTGCAGTAGGGGTTTGTTAGTGTTTTGACCCATGGTTTTCTTTATGCTTCTAGTTTTGTAGAGGGCATTAAGAAAGGGGGAAGGCTAGAAATCACTTTGACTCTTTGGGCTTGTTAAAGATGGAGGAGATTAATTTCCTCACCCAGCTGGCTTGCAGCAGGACAGAGGCTGCCTGCTTCTACGTGGAAACCCATGTCTGCATCTGGATGGCAGCTTAAAAGCTCCCCTTGCAGATTCCCAGATCTCAGGCTTCTCTTAGACTCATAGAAACGTCTAGGTTGGAAAGGACCTTTAAGATCATTGAGTCCAACCACTAATCTAACATTTCCAAAACCACCACTAAACCATGTCCCTTGAGGTTGCTTCAAGTGCTTAGTCAGTTTTCTTAGAGATTAAAGTATCTCCTAGGTAGCTGAGTGTACTCTGCAGGGTTTAATCCGCGGCTGTCTGCAGCTAAGGTACCAGCCACGCCATACGGAGCTGCTTGGAGAGATGCAGCCCCTAGTGAGCACTAGTAGTCAGATACGGCTTTGAGCTCTGATCCAGCCTAATCTGCTGATCAGACTGCGATAATTCAAATTTAGTGAGTTCGACACCAGCTGCTGCTCTCCAGTCAAGTATCTACAGCTCGGAGGGGTGGCAGTATTGATGGGTTTCTGAAGGGGGTTGTGGGACCCAATTCTCCTTAAAAAATAATTTTTAAAAGCCTACTTTGTTCTCTACTATTTTTGTTCTTTGTATCTCACCCTTTGCTTTCAGTCGTAGATCCTGTGGCACTTGACAAACAAGATGAAGGCACTTGACCCTTCTGAGTGTTTTCATCCTGTTGATTTGCAAAACAGCCAAAATCCTTGATTGGGCTGGGCATGGTGGAGAGCAGTGACATCCCCAAGTCCTGTTCCACCATTGGCACGTTTGGTTTGGAGCGTGCCCCAAATGTGCTGGTCTTTGAAGAGTCATGATGATTTTGCAGTATGTGTTTGCAGCAGGAGCCTGGCTTTGCTCACCTACTTGATGTTGTCCTGTTCTCCCCTCTTGTTCTTTTGGGTCTGTCCCTGCCATTCAGAGGCAGCACTAGGCATGGGCAGAACAGGCAGTTGTCTTTACAGGCAGACTACTGAGGGCTGTAAAACCTCCATTTTTAAATAAAGTCTGGTAAAGTAGCAGGCAGAAGCACATACATGAGACCTATTTTTCTTCACTTAGGTGCCCCAATATGTGAACTCCAGTTTCCCACTAAGCACTTCACACTGTTTGTATGAATAATATTCTGCAGATATGTGTACACTGTCTGTGGGGACGGGTGTAGTTATTGACACAGATCTCAGATCCTTTGTTCCTGGCCTCTAAGGAGGTGGATACTGAATTTATAAGCCTCTCTCCCTGGTATTGCAAAGCTTCAACTTCTGGGAAGCAAATTCATTCAAGCAGTAGGCCATATACTGGATGAGAGCTCTGTTGTCTGCAGGAGAACAGGGTTAATTTAAATCTAAAGATATTTCCACTGTTTTGTTATTTGAACTTCTGTTTTCTGCAGGAGTAGAGATACAGAGGAAACGTGCATTGCTGCAAAACTGCATTGAAAGAAAGTTGGCAAGTCAGAAGTGGTGTCATTTATGTCTCCAAAAGACTGATTCACAGTAATTAAACTAAAAAAAAAGTAAAATTCTCTTATCTTAAAAGGCAGAGGCCGATGGTGTTGGAAGGCACTGGCTTCGGTGACAGGAACAGTTATCTGAGAATTAGCAACTGATGCTGCTGTTTGTGACAAGATAGCGAGAAATGAAATAATGAACCAAAATGCAGACTACCTGGAGCTGATTTCAAGTGCTAAGAACTCCACTTTTAGCAATTTTATTGCTTACTCAATCTCCAGGAATCTGAAGCAAGATCGTGTACCTTTTGGGACCATCATGGTTTTCAGATGTACAAAATAGAAGGGTCTTTGCCAAGGGGAATATTCGTGTGGCGCAGGCACTGCACACACTGTCCCATCACTAGCAGCAGGCTGACAGTGGCCTTGGTCTTTCCAGGCACATGGCTTGGTTTGGTGCCTGCTTTGCAGCAGCCTGGAGGAGCAGTAATGGCATCGCTTGTAAGGATTAGGAGCTGGTAACAGAGCTCTGCCTTTTCTGTTTTCTGACTTGAAACCATCTCTTGGAGATGAAGCACAAGTGTGTGGTGGTAAAAAATGAACCGCTGTCTGAGAGTAGTTGCCTTGGGATGAAGCAGGCTGGTTGAAGTGGAAGGGTGCGATAGCAATGTAAGTGATTCAAGTCTGGGTTCTTTCACCTCTAGATACTTGAATAACTTTCCATTAGTTTAAACTGAGTTGCAAATGAGCATCACCTTTGATCTATAATGGGGCTTTCCAATCAGTGAGGCCTGAATCCAAAAAATGAAAAGCAGTTTACATTGATGAGGCCAGTAGAAAGATCTGAATCCTGAAGAGCAATCTGCTCCAGCGTTGTTGAGACAAAAGAAAAGTGGAGGTGGGTCTTTTGGAGCCAGGATGAGCTGAGGGTCAGAGAACTGACGGGGATTGCCCAAGAGCAATCACATGGCCCTCGTCCCAGGTCTGAATCATTAGTGAGAAGGTCTTGACCAGTCTCCTAATTTGAACGATGAGAGTATTTTGGGTGGACAGAATGACTGTTTTGTGTGTGTGACAGAGAGCAGGGTGGGGGCAGAACCTTGAGTGGGTGCATTGCTGCTCCTTTTTTCGTTAGGGGACTACTGATGCAGAACAAAAACAGGAAAAAAATAACTTATTTCCGTAGATACTGACATATATTGGCTTTATTTAAAATCATCTGAACACCTAAATAGTGCGGTTTATTTTATTGGTTGTTTAATATCTCGATGATAGTCCTTATTAGGTTTGACAGGTCAACTTCTTGACCTAAATTACTTAACAGAGTCTCTTTAATGCTGAATTCCCGGCTTTTGTTGGTCTCTCTCACAGCCAGGGTGTTATCTAGCGCATGGAATTTGATTTATTTCTGTGCTGGCATGTCCAGAAGAATCCGTGTAAAGAAAACAGACTGCATGTCCCCTTCACAGGAGATCTTGGCTGCTATTTCTCTATCCACTAAAAGCTTTATCACTCAGCCTTGTTATTACCATACTAAACGGAACACTTCAGAGCTTAGAGGCTTAACAAGATAAAAACATGCTTTGTGGTTAATGTGGTTACTGTAGGCATGCACATGGGGCCGGCGCGGAGAGCTGCTCGCTTCCTGCTGCTGCAGCTGCGGATCGGCGGAAAAGAACTTTGCTTGATAAAGCCCACGAAAGTAGGCAATTCAAGAGGTATTTTAGCTTTATCGGGGTAACGTGCTGAAGAGTGACCTAAGGTAAAGGAAAGTATCCCTTCCTACCTGACCACCCTGCTGTGTAATTTGTGTCCAAACTCGATTTGTGGCCTGCCAGGAACTCTTTGTATAATTCTTTTTCTAGTCAAGTGCTATTGAGTGTAAGGGTGTTTTCCAATTCAAAGGGACAGACTGGGATTCCCCTCCTGACACCATGTCTTGAAAACAATCCAGAAAGGCTTTTTTTCCCCTGTGAGTCATAAGTGTCTCATGATGTCTGAAATGTACAAATTCAGGAAAACTCTCTGTATTGCTTGCTTTTCAGAAATTTGTGAATTTGGATATGTTATGAAGGCAGATGTCAGGATTCTCAGCTGCTAGAACTTCACAAGAACTTGATTTCTATTGTTTCCTCCTCCTAGACTTTCAGGCTTGATGACTCAGGATAATGCTGAAACACAGACCTCCTGAAATGCTTCTTCAGAAGTAAATTTGCCAGTGTAGCTCTCGGATCCTTTTAATGGACCTTCCCAGAATTTCTGAATGTATCTTGGTTTTATTTAAAGCATAAGAAATACAATAATTAGACAAATCTACAGGAGACGCCCAAAGGCAGCCTTCTATCTTAAGCCCAAGAAGCAGGACACATTATGGTTTGTCTCTTCTGATGTTGGTTGGCTCAATGTTCAAGAGGGATCTGATTGTTACAGTCCTTTTTTCTCCTTCCCATAACTTCCTGGGCCTGGGCTCCCTCATGAGACCTTTTTCAACCTTCCTTGTCTATTTTTTATTGTTGCTGTTAATATTCTACTTTTATTGCTTCCTTTCTCATCCCTACATTTTGTTCTTCTTTTTTGTTTTCTTTTTATTTTTTTTTATATTGAAGGATGAGCTGTCCTCAAATTTACTGTCCCAAGGCTCTTTGCTTAGACAAGGCAGCCGTTTTTAACCACAGATAGATTTTGTAAGCAAAAAAAGTATCCATCTTCCAGGGCACCGCTAACGAGGACATTTTTGTGGTTGTCATTGTGTACTCACCTCGTATCAACTGGGGTTGCTGAGAGCTGAAAGGCAGCCCTGACGGTTCATGGGCTGCACAGCTCTGCTTCTCTGCTCTTTGCATCCCTTCTCAGCCTGGACAGAGGGCAATCAGATAACAAGCATCAGGATGAGAGGGGGGGTGACATGATATGTCACACCGTGCACTCACCTCCACTCTGTGCTCTGCACATCAAATCGTTGAGACACCAGTACCTTCTCTTATCTTAACACTGTGGTGCTTCTCCTAAAGCTAGAGTTAAACAGCAGGCAGATGTGTATGTTGAAGTGTATGAGTTAATATTTGGAGCTGCAGTTCAGCTTGCTGTGGAACGTATTTTTCATGCATGCAGCATGCAATAAAAAGCCAAAAAAGCCATTTCAAGCGCACAGTTCCATCCTGATAAATATGGGGGAGGCTTTCACTCACCAAATACTTAAGCTCACTCCTAAAGGTTCCAATGAGGAAGGAATAGTAACCAATTTAACTTATATTATTGACATTTACAGATGAAGCAATGTGAGTGCTCTAAGCATCAGGAGCGGGTGTTGCAGGCAGAGGGAAAGGAATATTGATGACAACCTCTTGCATCTTCTGCCTTGTGACCTGTCCGGGAACTTTGACTAAGAATTTATTAGTGGAGCCATTAGTTTCCTGTTAGTGCTTTAGATTATGCTTCCTTATATAAATAGTTTATAAAGTGCATTCAGGTGTTTCATTATAGCTCCTGTGCTATGTCGCGATCCTCCTCAGCCCTGTCACATACGAGCCCTCTGGTGGGTTTCCTCAAGCTCTGTGCCTGCTGACCGGAGACGCAGCCTAATCCCTTGAATGGTTACGGGTCAGCATCGTAGCACGTGTGAGATCTTTGTAATTAGTGTGTGTGTGTGTTACAAGTCAAACAGCCTTTCTCTTCACTCAGAGATGTACAGCTGGTGTGTTTAGAGCTTTGGAAGCTTAAAAACTCTGTATGATGTGTTATGAAGAAAGACATCTACCTGTATAATCATGAGCCAGTTTGAGAGGGAGCACCCATTCTCATTTTGGTAGATCTGTGTAGTAGCCATTCCATCTTAGGAATGTAGGTGAGGAAATGGTGAAGAGCTGGTGTCCCTCAAACCTGCACATAAACCATCCCCAGCGTTGTCACCATGCTTACTCCCAGCTCTGCAGGTCTCTTCCAGGCCCGATGGCATCATGTGTGAGGAGCAGGGGAAGTTCAGTGCATGACATGCTCTACCCATTGCCAGTGGCTCCAAAATTCACATTCACAGATAAGTCCTGACAGGGACGTGCTCTCCACATTATGCAAATTGTTTGTAACAGCGAAATGCTAAAACAGCTGAAAACATTTCAATTTTGTGCAAAATGTACATTTTGCATTACGTATACTGATTGCAAGGTATGTTATTTTAATTAAATAAGTATGAAATATAAATTTTAAGAAGTTGTAATACAAAGCAGTTGACTTGCAATATTTATGCAAGCCTCATATGTCATAAGTATTTGCATTTCATATGAATTTTTTTTTTTTGCCGCTAATTTCAGCTTTAAAAACATTTCAATACATATCCAGTGAAATTTGTCTCACTGATTAAAAACACAGAGGCAGCTCTGTCCACGTTTAGCTGCAGAAGAATTGTTTTGGCATCCGTGGAACCTCTTCTTGCAGAGAACGTGCCACGGGAGCCAGATGTAACCCTCTGCTCACGCTGGGAAGTGCCTCAGTTAAGCAGAGAGAAGAGTGGCCTTTGGCAAGGCACTGGCCTAATGTTCCCAGGGCAATTATCAAACCTACGATTGAGACCGTAACTGTGTCCCTGGTGCTTAGCTGACATTGCCAGGTGAGCTTCAGTGTCCAGCAGTTAGTTAGACTGAGTTTGAGTGTGGCTGTAAATTTAGTGCTTGATCTGAGCCCACCTCATCCCATCTCACTGCCCAGAGGAGGAGGAGCACTGGAGGAGCCCCTTGAGGCACCATCATCATATGCTTTGCTCCCAGCTCCTGTGGGGCCTCGGGGAGCTCCTGCAGTGCAGTGTGCTGCAATCAGGAGATGCTGAAGGTCTGGAAGTGCCTGGTGAAGTGTCAAAGGAGTTTTTAAGACAGAATAAAATAAAATAAGTTAAATAAGTTAATAAAATAAGTTTCTCGAGACGGGGAAGAAAAAAAAAAGGAGGCAAAAAATAATACAGTGAAATAAGTGCTATCTCTGGAAATTTCAATTATCAGTCAAAATATCCTGAAATCAAAACCTTACTGACATTCAGCCTCAATTATATAAAAACCACCGGGGATATGGAATATGTTCATATAAATGAGGTCTCTGATAACTGAGGGAATTTTCAATGTACTTAATGGATGTCAAGAGACTTGACCCTGTTTTGAATACCAGGGAGTTTTGGATAATTGAAGTTTGGATAATCTAGGTTGAACTGTAGAATTTAGCAAATTAAGATAACATTGAGAGTGTGTGCGAGTTAATTTTAGTTCTGACAAATGAAACCAGTGTAACTAGCTTAGAGACGAAAGCCAGCAGACAACAGAGGGTGTGCCACAGGCTGCGGGTATCCCTGGCATCACGTACAGCCTCGTTAACACTCTCCTGCCCAGCCTGCGGAGGGATCCACACGCAGAGATGAAGGGTGATTTAATTTCTCCAGATTGCTCGTAGCACATGCTGTCAGTAGGCCTTTACGGTTACTATGATGGTGACTTGTGTGATGAGGGTTTGTGTCTGCTTGGAAGTGAGCAGGGAGTAGCGGATGCTGGCGGCGCAGCAGGCTGTGCGGTGGCTATTGATGATAATGATATGGCTGATGAGGGATGGATGCAGGACAGAATCTAAGTGCAGTTCTCCCAAGACTGCGGTCCCCAGGATTGTCTGATGTTCCCCAGTGCATACACGTTGGTCCTTCTCTCCTCTCTTCCCTCCTCCTTCAACATACATGCTTTAAATGGGTATTTAAATATATTTCCAGATTTCCAAGAAGGGAGAGGAATAAATTATTAAACATGAATTACTAGTACAGTGGTTTAAGCACATAAGAGATGTGTGTTTATTGGGAAAGATACCATCCTCCATTAAATCAGCTGACAGCAGTTACCAGAATCTGACAAGCTCACAAAAATATCTTTATCTGACAGGTCTGAACAGACTCGGTACCTGGAAGTTTGTTTGTTTTCTCCTGTCTTGTCATAACGGGCAGCAGCACCTCTTTCTCCTTAACACCTTTGGTTTGAATACTAGACCCTGAAATACTTCAAGGGAGAGCTACTGAGGGGCAGGAGAGATGTTCATCAAGTGACAGTTCAGGGGACTCCTGGGAGCTGTTACCATTTTCTTGCTGAGATGCAGCTCTTGGGCAAGACAGTTGACATCAGTAGGACTTTGGCTTTAAACTTTTTAGCAATCTTAGTGTGTCTTCAACTGTAATTTTGAGGTGTTAATTCTTCCTTTACTGACTGTGGAGGGAAGAATTAGTTAGATGATGTAGCGCATAGGGAGTACTTAAACGTGGATTATATGAAAGGCAAGGGAGGAATTTTTGCCTGAGGCATATATTAAATATTTGGCCAGAGTGTTGTGTATCACAAAATCTCCTTCTCGTCTTTCAAAAATATGTTCTCATTCTTAATTTAAGCCGTTTTGGCAATAGGGGGGTAGTGACAACGTGGTAACCGGTGAAGGCGTTCTTCGTGAACATTTTAACTTGACACAGGCTCCGTCTGTCTGCGAGAGTGTTTATCGGAAAGCATAACTGCTACATAACATCAGTGGAAGGATGCAAGAGGCAAGTGGACTGTGTTAGTTTTATTACACTAGCAGTTGGAAACTCCAGAACACCCTGGGGCTCCACTGTGCTGAGCATTGTATAACCCCCTACCTTCTAAATAGCCAAGAAAGGAAAAAAAAGAAGTTAAATAAACGAAAGAATTCTCCTCTTTTATAGATGGGAATGAAGGTATGGTGTTGTCGAGTGACGTACATGAGATTAAACAAGAAAGTAGAGACTATGAATATCCCTAGCCCTGATTTTAGGGTCTTAAATACATACTTGTCCTCCCCTCTTGGATCTCAATTTGAAACCCATTATATTAGAGTGGATGGGAAATTAACTAAGAAGGGTTATCTAGTCCTACTCTGAAAGAGCGAAAAATGCTCAGTTACGGAGAGACTGAAAGATGAGACACAGCCAAACTTCAAACGAGTACTCCAGAGGATACCAGCGAGATATCAGAGACGTGTTTGAGAACAGATAGGAAAGCAGTATGAATCAAAGCACAGAGGGGAAACACGAGGGGTAGTTTAGAGCAAATGTCAAGGGGGGCTGTTTTAGGGAAGAAAAAGAGAAATAAGAGAAGCAGTATTAATCTGTAGGTGTGTGATAGCTGGAAAGAGATTCTCACCCTTACAGCTTTCCTTGGAATTATCACCAAAAAAGGAGACTAGACAATGCCAGCTATTTTCTACAGCAAAATTACCATATAGAGAACCACAGGGAAAATGCCTGAGACCGCGAACTGTAAACAAGCTGAGCCACTGGCAGGCTTAAAAACCAATGTTTTTTTAAAGTGTATGTTAAAACCAACTTTGTTTACTTAATTGCAATAGAACATTGTATTTTCCTTAAGAGAAAATTGAGAAAACCTGGAGGGTGATTCTGTGGTTTGCAATAAATAAAGACAAATGTGAAATGGAACACTACCCACATTGCAAAAGCTAAGTACATGAAACGCCCCCAGTGCAAACTTGTCACTCAAGTGCCAACTGTCAAGAGTTGGGTACTTTTCGTAAAGCATACTTTTAGCCTTTATCTTAATGTCAGTGCTTTGTTATGATTGACCTTCTTCTGGCTGGAAGCCCACTTAAACTAAACAATGCTATTCTGTTCTGAAGAGGGCGAATAGAGAAAGCATTGTTACTTGGTAAAATGTCTTTGGCCTGAATCCCAGATGGGAAGGAAGTGGTGTAATTACTGTACTCAATACCCAGCACTGTAGGGGCACGTAAGGCAACGGTCTGCAGTGAGCGAGGAGCAATCCTATACCTCTGCTGACTGCGAGACTCTACTAAGTGAGCAATTTTTTTATTACTGTTTTATTTGTTCTGCTTAAGCAAAAAAATCTGCACTTGACCACTGTAGATCAAAAATTCAAACCAGGCTTCCTAAACAAATACAGGGAAAGAACGTAAAAAGAGTTCAGGACACAGTGGCTGCTGGGCCACGGGGAGAACACTCAAACTAAGCTAGTTTTGTTTCTTCTTTACCTATAGGAGGTAAACTCTATTCTGTTCTAAATCCCACAAAATTATCTTCTGATTACAACTCCATTAAATATAGTCTATGCTATGAAATGTGTCTGCTCCCAATGCTAGAAGCTCTGCTTTTGAACTTGTCACAAAGTCATGTATAAATGGCATTTAAACACTTGAATTTTTTTATGATATGAATTTCTCTGAATGCTGTTTTTGTAAAATAGCATAGAAAGCACATTCATTACAAAACTTTACCATATTGTGATGAGAGACCTCTCTTTTAAGTGGAAAATGAACTCAGTTATGCTATTGTGATTCAGCTTTATCTTAAAAGCATCTGAACAGAGAAGCGGGGAAGGTGAATTATTCCAGATGCTGTGTCTTCCCATTGTGAGAAATGCTTTTTGCCACGCATAGCTCAGTCTTAACAGAAATGGACAAAGTACACAGGAGAAATTATTATTGCTATTTTATTGAGAAGTAACGTAGACATACAATTACTCACAGCTACTTTTGAGGCTTGACATAACAGGAACTGAATGCAGCCACTTGAGATGCAATCCAGGTGCTTTCCTCCCGAGGAAAAGCTCCAGTTTGGAAAAAGCCTTCCCTATGCTGAGTGCTGTCTCAAAATGAGACACAGGCAAAGTCCCCATCCCAGCAGAACTCCCCTCAGAGCACCGTGTGGGGATTTAATTCTAGTTCAGGAGCTCTGCTTCATGATATAAGTCATACAGATGGAGGTGCAGCCTCAGGACTAATCTAAGTATCTAGGGAGGTTAGGAAATACATCCTAAAACTTGCCTTTGCCTTGCTAATGTTATGAGACTTGATTCAGTCAAAGAGCTAAATCAGGTGCTTCTCTTTAGCTGTATACATAGCTAAAGGGTTTGGTATTCTAGTCAGTGCTTTTGCTGCTGGTTTTTACCAGCACCTGCAATGTCTTACATTGGTGTGCTCGGTGTGGCTGATGGACTGGATAGTTCTGTTGATCATATTCCTTAATGTTTATCTTATGTTAATGCCAGGGTCCAGCTATCCTTAAAAAATATACAAATGGTGGTTTGTAACCCTTGCCTGACTCTGGCATTGATGCATCCTCTCACCCCATGACTTACTCGCTCATTTCTGGCCGAAAACATACAGCAAATCCTGGAGGGGCTTTGCCCCATTTTTATGCTGTCTTCATTAAGAGCGCTTTGCTCTTTAATCGAAGTACAGCCTGAATGGGTTAATTCCACAGAGGATATGACTCAGTTGAAAAGAGCTTCCCAAACATAATACTTTTAGTCTGGCTATGAAAAGATTTGGGATCTAGTGAACACCTACAGCCAGGGAAAAAGTGGTCATAACTTAGTTTGGGGGAAAGACACTTGTCCACAAGGTGTGACATATTTCTCTCCTTTCTTATGCTGAATCATTCGGGTTTTGAAGAAGAAAACCGTAAGTTTCTCGTTTAAATAAAAGCTCCCTGAGTCCCATTTGTTTTTCATGAAACTTTATCCTGTAGAAGTAACACGGAAAATATTTTATTTCCCAGGATCTCCACTGGAAATGCCATGTTTTGAATGGATGCTTTGTTTTAATGTGAAAGAGGCAGCACCAGCAGTTTTCTGGATCCCTGATGTGTTTTTGAATGACATACAAAGTTTGGGTCAGAATAGACAGGAAGCCAGATGAGGATGTTTCTGTGTTTTCCGAGTCAAATTGCTTCCCATGCTATAGGGAGTTTTAGTCTCTGGAGACCCCAGCTGTGATGGAGTCAGAGCTTTTAATTTCTGTAATGCTGACAGATCTGCCAGCCGCTGTGCTGAGGACATGTTCTTGCCTGGTGGAGCAGACAGTGGTATCCTGCATGTTTGGATGGGCATTCGTTCCTGGAAAACTTCTGTGAAGACATATGTGTGGTCCAGCAGGAGTGAAAGGTTTGGTGCCATATGCAGAAAGATGTATGTTTTCATGTGTATGGTGATTATTCGAGACGATTGCTGGCTTAATACTTAGCTTTCCTTGGGGACCATTTTTTCATGATCTCTGATGTTTTCTAAAGACCCATGCACTTAGAGGAGCTGGAAGTCAGCCACAGTGATTAAAATTAAATGGAAAAAGATGCAGAGTTTTTCAGAATTTTTTTTTTTTAGTGTATTCTTTTCACTGTAACAGTTTCACAGAGATCATCGTTGATGTGCACAGAGGCATTTTAGCAAAGAAGCATTCTACCAGCGTGGCTGTGTTTTATTGCTGGTGGAATTATTATTAGATTAGGGAGAAGATTGCAGCTGAGGGAGGGGGGGGAGCTCAAGGGGGAGCTGGAATTTGGATAGATCTGAAGGGGACGACTCATTGCTTGAATTGCTGCTGGTAATGAAATTGCTTTTGACTAGTCAGAGGGAGCCACTGGCGTCCACTATGCTGATTATATCTGCTGTGCTCAGGTTGCTTTGGATGGAGCTAGGGAATTCAGAAGGCTCCATCTTAATTGTTTTTGCTTAGGCTGTAGGTTCATTATAATAGAGAGAAAACATGTGGAAAGTAACGTCAGTGCCTAACAGAGATGTTTGGGGCATTGGATGCTTCACTGGCAAATGTCACCTTGGCTTTTGGCTTTGTAGGGCTCTGGTGTGCAGTGCTGGTTGGGGCAGGAGGTCCCTGGTGGAGCTGCTGTGGGCGAGAGCAGCAGCTGAGTATTCTCCTCTCCTTTGGTTACTGAGAGGAAAAGTGGCAAATTTTCAAAACTCTGGAGGCTGAAAGCCCCAATTCAGTGAAGACATTGCAGAGCTGTAGGAGACCACCTCCTGCTCCCTGGCTGTGACTTGTGAGTGGTTTGGGCACCCAAAGCAGGGTGGATCCTCAGCGGAAGGGGCCAGCGCTGCCCTGTCCTTGAGGCAGATGTGGGCAGTTTTCCAGGTGTTGTTTTGGAGGGGGAGCCAGGCGACCTGCTCTGACCCAAGGGACAGGATTTGCCATACGTGTGACAGGCAGGGCAACGCCAGGCAGTTTGGGCCAGAAGCTCAAGGGTTGAGTCCAACAACTTGGAAAATATTCTGTCTCTCATTAGCACAGTCTCATGCAAAAAAATATGAGGTTTTCATTACTGTCCCCTCTTTCCATATTGGCCCATTATGAGCAGCTACCTCCTTTTGAACATAGAGCATTGGTGTTTATTTTTTTGCTTCTTTTTTTCCCCCCTAACCTACTTGAACTAATTTTCAGGATGCTGGCAATTGACATGCATTATTTATATTGCTGCAAACCTCGTATTTGGGATGAGAAATCCTACTGCTGGGCTTCCTGCTTCTAATAAGCATTCCTTTCACTGCATTATCTCCTCGCACAGCCCAGGGCTGCTCTTGCCAGGGACCCAGCTGGTGTTACTCGATGACTTTGTGGCGTGGGGAGCCTGGCTGGTGTAGGGGATCTGTGAGCTCACGAGATGCTCATCAGCACATCATCCCCCAGCGAAAGGAGGGGGATGAGGCAGAGGCAGGAACTGCCTGGGATTGAGTGACAGAAGTCCTGATTTCCCATGACCTGCTGTCTTGTGTTGCTACTCGAACCTGTGCAACCTGAATTTAAAATGCTTCCATCTTCCTCCCCCCGCCGCCCTGTCTGGATGACAACAGAAGGTGAAACAGGAGGACAACCAGCACAGCCCCTGGAACAAAATGCTTTGAGGTTCCTAAATCTGTCTCTGTCACACTGGATCAATTGCCAGGGCCTACGCCGCCACCTCTTTTTGTTCGTTTGGAAGATAACTCACTCCTTAACAGCTGAAATGGCTTCTGACAAACCTCTCCTTTGAAAATTGTGCTCAAGGACACTGCTCTTCCACTGTTTGCACAGTCAAATATATTCTGGGGAGGATTTTTTTTTTCCCCCTCTCTTTTATCTGAGGCAGCATAATAAAATACCTTAGATAAACAAATTTATTCTTGGAGGGATGTTTATTAAACGCTGGCAATCCCTACGATAAATAATTTCTCTGGGAGGAAAAAAAAAAGTAGAAAGTAGGCCAAGGAAATGATTTGAGTGCAGGGGATAACGTGGGGAGCAGAGGCTCCTCCCGGCTGCGGGGGGCTCGGATGCTCCCGCAGTGCCATCTGCAGGGGAGCCCATGGAGACCTGGGGCTGGAGAGGGTCTCCCATCATTAGATGCTCATTTTCTGAGGATTTAGGAAAAGCAGAGGTGGTACATGGCATAGGAGCCCCCTGTGAGAGACACTTTACAGACACATGGTAGAAGGTCCCAAACAGATTATGAATGGTGCCAGAAATCAAGCAATAATATGTGGGAATTGCTGGTCTTTTCTGCTAGCTGAGAAGCCAAAGTCGGGTTTAAAGGGAGTAGGTTTGGGTGGAAATGGTTTGTGTCAGTTTGAGCCCAATGTTTTTGGTTTCATTGTTTTCAGTGAAATGAAACTCACAAAACCTTCATTTTGGGTCAACCTGTAATGTCCAGTTAGATCCAAAATGAAGTGTTCTCGTTTGATTTGGGGTTATTTAACTCCTGCTTTTCCTCTTTCCTCTTAATTTAGATGAGTTTTAATGTGAAAAAAACAGAACACTTCAAACTGAAAACCCAGAAAGTTTCTTTTGGAACTACTGAAGGAATACACCTCGTCCTTCATTTTAACTGTGTTCTGAAATGCAACATCTTAATTCTCTTTTTAGGTTTCCCTCCTATCAGCAACCTTCCCGTCCCTCATCCTCTTTGTTTCAGCAACAACCATTTGCCAAGTTCATCTGCCACTCAGTTAGATCTTTTAAAACTCAATTTCTCAGCAAATTTATTATCTGTCAAAGCTCTAATCTCTTTCCTTGAACGAATACACCGTTTTACTGGTAAAGAACTGAGTTACAGTGACACGTCCCAGATTGTGTTAAAAAATGTGTGGCGGTTCCCCTAAGATCTGGTCCTCCATCCTACCTTCCCTCAGCCCCTCTTCCCTTGAGAGCTGGAAACACCAGTGCCCCAGCGAGCTGATGTGTAATAAAACATAGCTGTCGTGTAGCGGGGCTGCACAAGGATGCAATACTCCAATTGTGGGAGGAAATTGGGTGAATTATTTTTTCTTTGAGAAGCTGCTCTGATAAATGATGTTCAGTGCACAGCAGAGGTCAGCTCTGTAGGTTGGTTTGGCCACTGAATGTAGCCAAGCTCTGGGAATGTTACGGAATGTGAGAGGTGAAGATGATCCTTTCAGCTTCACTGTTAATGACTGATCTTGAGGTTTTGCTATTGGTTGAGGTTAGAGAAAGCTCTAAGAAGGTATTTTTGCCTATGCGTAAGAGAGACTGGTAAAGTTTGATACAGAAGGTGTGAACCCCAAGACTCAGGTAAGGAGAAGTGTGGCGGCTCTAGGACATACTTCCTCTGTGCACTTCAGGGTTTTCAAAGAGGCTGATGGGATACCAAGACCTCACTGAAATTTATTCTTGCAGTAGGAGTCTCAGCTTCCTGAAAAACAGTCTGCAGCAGCTTGATTTGACCTTCTTCTAGGTTGCTCTAAACCTCTGCACTGTGCCTTTTGTAACTGTGGGGAAGCCCACGGGCCGTTTCTCCTCAGGATGCTGCCTGAGTTGCTCTTTGGCTGTCTGTTGGCTCTGAAGTTTGTTGGGAACAACGGGGCAGTCACTGACTGCAGTCCTAGTGTCATTGCTATGAGTCTTGTGTCTGTAACGGGGATTTTGTGTCACCTTATTTTCTAAGGAAGAGCCTGGATTTAACACCAGCGAGACCAGGTCAGCCTGAAGAGCCTCTGCAGGCAAGAATGGACAGACACGTTGATCTGACTCCAGTTAAAACTATTCCTAAGCTTAACCTACAAAAGGGAAGTGGCTTTCGGCCAGAGGAAAAATGCAGCTTTTCAAGGAAAGAAGGGGAAGTTGGAATGCCCGTAACTGAGAGAAACAAGGACGTGGGCTGAGTTCTCGTCAGTGGATTTCAAATACAGAGCCATTTGCTTTATGCAAAGCATAGCTGGGGGTTCCCGTAGGTCAGGCTGGGACAGATGCCGAGTGGTGGTGAAATAGCAGCTCCTGCTGGGGAGCATTCACCATCTCAGGAGGCGGTTCAGGGTGCCTGAACGTCGCTGGTGACGCCAGCACTCCTGAAAGAGGGCTTTCCACCTGCGTGTAGATGCGGAGCGGTGGGAAGGCTGTTACTGCTGCTGAGACAGCACGAGCAATCTCAATTCTGGGGGTGTTTTGAACTTTCGGGTATTGAGGTGGAGAGGGAAAGGAGAGAATCAGAAATGGAAAGAGATTAATTCTTGAAGCCTGTCTGCATTTTTTTTACATAAATTCGGCGTCTGGACGTGTATGGCGCAGGCTACAAAAATCCCTGCTTCGGCTGTAGGCAGAGCAGAGGATAAATATATATGGATGAATAAACAAGGCAAGTAATCCAATCTCATTGCTAGTATTCAGTTCCTGCACTGTTGCTCTAGGCAACCAGCTTGAGTGGGGATATTGTCTATAACCTTAAAAACTGATTATAGGCTACTTCACTGCCTCATACTGTCTTAAAGAGGATTAGAAGAGAGTGTAAAGCTGGCTTAGGCACTATGTTAACAAAGCCTCAAAGGCATCTGCAGATTTCCTTGTTCACGAAGTGATTAACTTATTTAGTAACTGTGAAAAAATGCGAACATTCCGGGAGCCAGGCTGGTGATAATTAAGAGATGTAATTGTGCCTTGGTGAGCCCCGCTTGGGCTGGCGGCTGTCTCTGTTTCACAGGAACACATCCCGCTTTGTTTCCTCGGCGCGGGGTTGGTTTGTATTCAGGCTGATACAGGTTTCCTCCGTTGTTTTTCAGCTGGAGGGGAAGGAGCGTTCACACTGGAGAGAAGGGGAGGCCCCCACTTGCCAGTAGCACCTTTCACTGTGCCGTCTGGCATCCCTGTGGCTCCCCGTTTGGATTCTGTGTGTCCTGAGGGGTTCCAGACGAGCGGTGGTGGGTGTGCTGGGGCAGGACTGGTGACCTGCGCACGCCGGAGGAAGCACGCACCAGCACTTTACTTCCTCCTTCAGCTGCTTTTAAACTAAAGAATGAAAATGGCAATTAAAAACACCACCCTTATCCTGAGCTGACGTGAGCTGGGTGGGGGCAAACACGAAGCGGCCAAAGGAGAGGGTGCCAGGTGGTGGTAGGTGGCAGGTGAGCCAGTCCTGGTTTCGGTTTTGACAATTTGACAGCAATTGCTGTTCTTCAATGGTAAGGAGACCAGCAGGCCCACCAGAGAAGGTTGTGATGGGGCCCTCAACTCAGATGATGCTAATGAGGAGGAGGCACTTAGGCTCCATGAAGCGCCCGTGTGTCCTGACCCTGGGCAGCTCTGTGTTTAACTTGGCACTGGGATCCCATCAGCTGGTTTGAACTGAGGCACTACTTCCTAATGGAGAAATCCCACCAGGCTGTGGTAGGAGCTGGCATTCCCCAGCTGTATGTTTGGGTAAAGACTCGTCTGCTCTCCCCCTACTCTTGTGGAAGCTTGTTTTCAGCCCAGAGATAGATCATGGTCCAGAACAATGTGGGGATGGATCACCAGATATCATTTATTTTATCTCCAGCCTAGGGTGTTTTCTGTCTGATCACCTCAATGCATACTCACTCTGATTTATGAGTATCCCTTGTCCACTCAGGTTGCTTTTGTAATTTAAAATAAAAGCAGGTTTCTTTAAGAATTCATAAGAAAAGTCCAAGTACATAGTATGACCGGGAATAAGTGTTTCTCTCTTACTAAGTTCTCCTACTAAGAAAGGTATCTTTCTTAGCAGGCAAAGGTAGTAGTATTGCGACCCAGTTTTCTGCCAGCCTCAAAACTCTCATCTTTTTGATCTGGAGGGTTGAATGGTCACAAGTCTCAAATAAAATGTTCTTTCTGTGGCAGTTTTCTGTCAATCTTTCCAAGACCACATCCTTATCTCTTCAGAAGTTTTATAGTGCTTGTCTGCTCCAATCTTGTAGAGGTTTTAGATATCTGGGTACATCTTCTCAGCTCTGTATGCAAAATCGTGTGCTTATTCATGACTTTTGCTTCACATATAGACTCCCTATAAACACACGCAGGACATGTGTGACAAATGGCTGGTTCCTCTAGGCTTATTTCTCAAGGGAGTCCCAGCATAGGCTTAGCTGCATTCAGAAATAATATTTGTACAGGTGATAAGCCATGACCGCACACTCATGTAGTTGAAGGGAGGAGAGCTTTAATAAAAATATCTGATTGTAGCCATCAATTGCTGCACAGTTTTTAAGTATTTGCTCTATATTTGAAGGAAGTTTCCTCCTCCACTTGCTAGTATGGTGCCAGTTGTAGATTTTTCTTCCCTTTTCAAAAATGATTTGTAGCGGTGATTTCAGTTGCCCAGCTCGATCATGGCATCAAGGCTGATGTCACAAATATTGAGCACCCTGTCTCTGATAAATAAGGCTATTTAGAACTGAAAATATGTAAAATTGTTGGATGCTGCTGGATATCTTGGCTTGTGTCTATCTTGAAAATAAAACAAGCAGAAGCGGTTTGAAATAATGCCAAAACCAAGTCTTTGACATTGGTGTTCTCAGTTTGTGAAGATCTTTGAACATTACAAGGATGAAATAAAGATCTTGAAAGTGAAGATAACTCTATCACTAGTGCTTCTGGTATAGATCCTTCATTTTTGTTGGACCTGACCTGTATAAGCTGCAAAATCTCGTCTACTGATACGTGTCCCATACTTCACTTAACACTTGCAGCTTCAAATGTTTCCCCTATATCAATGTTTTGTTGTTAATGAGATGATTTCATTAATTCAAACAGAAATCCCATGAAAATCTGGATTAATAATGGAAAAAATGAGGAGATAAGAGAATTCCCTGTGCCTTTGTAGTGTGCTGTAGCTAAAAATCACACTCTCTACCATTCAAAGCTTATATGTTTATAAAGCAACAGGAAGATAAGAACAATGCCTTTGGAAGGGAAAACACGCGGTCTGAAGAAGTAATGTAAGAACAATTTCAAACCGAGAATGATTTAAAGAGAGGGAATTAAATGCTTCATATTGAATCAATATGGGAAGGTGCATGAGGCCTGTTAATAGTGATGAGCTTTCTGCTGATGGATGGAGGTATGTTTTGATCTCAGAAGAGCACAACAACACTTTGTGTCTTCCATCTCCCCCTGTTTTCCTGTCATTGCTTCAACCCCAGATAAAGAATGGGATTTTCAAAGTCACACAGCCTTGACCTGTTCACTTTGTCACCAAATTCAAACGTTGAGAATTCTGCCTGCCTTTCTATTTCCTCCTTTCCCAGGAGAGGGGAATTGATGAGAGTGAATGGAAAAGCAGCACTATTGGTTTAAGGAAAACAATTAGAGACCTATGTGTGCTTTCCCCTTGGCTTCTAGCAGGAAAATAGGTGCTTTCAAATGCTGCTCTGGTGTTAACAGCTCTTCTGAATCTGTCATTGTGAGTATGTGTGTTTCACTCAGCATCTCTGGAAGAAACTGAAGTAGCATCTTACAGATGAAGAATCTCCATTTTAACCTCTACAAATGTCAATTGTTCTAAACCTATATGCAGCACTTAGCATCAGGGCTTACTCACCAATTATTAACGGCATCCTTTGCTACACTTGAAACTACATTCTCAATAAGTGTTGGCTGGAAAACAGCTTAAGTACTTAGTAGTTGTTCCAGTCCTGTCTGCTTTCTTCCCCTCCTCTCCTTTTTCTTGAACCATGCATTGAACTGTGCATTAACAGTTTTCCCATAATGATACCACTTTATCCACTTTCCAGCAGACCAGAAATACTTAATATGTTTAGTGGCTCCCAGGGTAAGGCATGAATTCATCTGGATTAGTTGATCCTCATCTTTAAAAACCTTACAATAGGCAAGGTGTCAGATTTTTCTCTCTTGATTCATGGGACCTGCATTTATGAGCAGTAAAGACTAGTCTGCTCCTTTTATGTGTGTCTGGGCAATGCCAAAAGCCAATTACTGTTTTGGTTTGGACTAAGAGGTGACTTGGCCAAGACAAATTTCTTATCTTAAGGTCTGCTTCTCTAAGTCATAGCCCTTAAGTTTATTTGCTTCGGATACTGCTGGCATCCAGCAGCAGCGGGTACTGCCATGGGTGTTGGTGGGAGGAGTGCTTACATCAGGTGAAGTCCTCTGAATGTTGCTGGGGGAAATGGCTTCACACAGACCACTTCATCCCAATACCTGTGTTCATTGTCACAGAAACTGGGGATGTGGAGAACTTGCTAAGGAGAGATAAATATAACTGGGGAATAGGGTAACCAAGAAATGCATTGCAATTTCATTCTCTATGTGCCCAGCGGCTACAGCTTAAACCGGAGGGGCTGAGTTAGATGCCACAAGGGAGAATGTTTCCGTGGACGTGCAGTGGTGTCTGTTGCTCCTGAAGAGCAATAGCTCCTTACACCAGGGCTGCTCAGCAGAGCGAAAAAGCAGTGGCCTTTACGTGTTTCATTACAAGAGTCCTGGAATAACACTTTAGACCTCGTTCAAAGCCACATTTTTAATGAATGAGTAATCTTTTCTCTTCCTCTCTTTCTAAACTGTTTGCTCCTCAAAACACGAAGGGGAGAGGCAGGGAAATTATTTACCTTCCAGCCAGAGGGTTGACCAGCGGATCCGGAGTAGGAGGTTGACAGGTTGAATATGTCACCGGCTGCTCGGGCTGGGAGAGAGATCCTGCTCCTTCCCTTCCAGAAAAACAGACGTGCTCCCTCCACCTGCAAGGAGAATATCAATCTGAATCATTTCATCCCTTCCTCCTTCTGGGAGTCTTTTATGTTGAGTTTTAAAGCCATTCCATGGCTGAAACTCAACTGCCCGTCCATGCTGTCCTTTAGCTGTAGTTGGAGCTGTGGGGGGAATTGGGTATCTTCCAAAGCAAACAGCCCCTTCCTGTGGCCCAGCCAGGCTGCAGCAGCTGTGGTGGGATGCTGGAAAGGAGGAATATTAAAGTTAAGCTGGGTTTTGGTAGAGCACTGGCAGCTCCTCTTTGGGGATGAGCTGATGCTCCTCCAAGAACACTCATTGGTCTGCGCATGGTGTGGCACGTAGGAAATGGTTAAAAGAGATAACCACCCCCCACAGCTAGCAGGGAATGTGCAAAATCTCTCTTATCAGAGAGAATCCCTGTGTCCCATGAGAAATAGCTACAATAGGAATATTTAGTTGGCATGTTCTCTTTTAGCCATGTTTCACCTCTTACGCATGCTCTCTCTATTCAGTATTCCTTGAAATCTTTGTATTTGCTCCCTTGTAAGCTGTGGCAGCTTCCCAAGGAAGGAAGTCATTTCAGTAGTTGGGGTGTACTTCGTGGCAGTATTCAGCAACACTGAAGCCCAGGGTTTTTAGGCCGAGAGAGTAGCCCATCATGCGTGAACAGGTAAAAGAATCTACTTTATGCCCCAGGTGTGTAGGGAAGGAAGCCTGGATTATTTTCCAGCTATAACAGTTCGTGTGGCATTGGGCAAGTCGTTCAATTTCTCTTTACAACGTTTCTCCGCTCTGCAGTGTGTATTACCATCTTTATCTGGTTTTGGCAGCTAAGAACAAGTTCTTTAGGAGAGAAGATTTCTTCCTATGTTTATGTGTAGTTGTGTCATAATTAGGGTCTCTGGGTACTGCCCTAATTCCCACTATAACATCACCAAATTATACTTGAATAAATTACACATCATGGATATTAAATGCTCAGCTCAGTTTCAGTGCAAAATAAAAAGCTCAAATGATGGTAACTTAAACTGGCAATAAAATAGCCAGCATTACGCTTGTAAATACTTAATTTGCAAATGTTTAGAGAATTAGGCACCTGCTATAAATCCTTATCGTAGGCTTTGCACCCTGTTGGTAATCGGTGAGCTATATCTCACTTCATTATGCATGAATGTGTAATTTTCCAAAAGCATAAATGTGGCCTCCAAGGGCACGCACATTAATAGCGTTCGAATGAACCAATTTGTTTCCTACCCAATGTGTTTATCTTCCAGCTCTTTGTCGCAAGTGCCAGTGGAAAGGTTAATGGCTCACAGTTCCCTGTCAAATAATGCACTGATTTAACCTCCACGGTGTCTGGACTTTTCATTGTCTTTGGCCTTTAGCATGTTGGAAGTTAACAGCTGCATCCCGTATGCTAGCCGGGATGTAAGAGGGTCTTCTTTAAATTATTGCGCGTGTCCAGGATTAAATGGGATCCTGTTTCCCTCGTGCTCATTGTGGCCCTGATTCATCGGGTACATGATGCTTTGGGAGCGGTTATGCTTGTTTCAGCAGAGTCTTTATGCCATTGTAAACACGCTAATAGCCACCGGAGCAGCTGGGTCTGGTCACCTGCCAAAAGTCAAGCAGCTCTTAGCTGAATCCATGCACAGCATTCCCAAAGTCAGTGGAAATACCTGGGCAGGAGTGAAAGGAATATAGAGCCTGAAAGGCAATATAATCAATTGGAAAGGATGAAATGTAAGGTGGGGCAAGGCAGAAGCTTTCAGTCAGAAATGTCAGAACCACTGTGGAGCACGTCTAGTTAAGGTTATGATAAAGTTTGCGAAGTTTTGATGTTGATGAGGCTCAATTTTGACAAACTGGGGGCAGACCATGTACTTGGAAAACTATTTGTATGCAAAATTTTGCCCAATTCTGATGAAAAATCAAATGAAAGGTGCTTTTTCCCCATTAAGATATTGGTGTTTTGTAAACCCAGGAGTTATCATAAATCAAGAAAGGAAAGTCCATATAAAAATTCCACAGTCAAACAAGGAGATTTCTTCTAGGATCAAATAACAAAATTGCTGGTGCCCATAATTTTTGAGGAAGGAGCCACCTGAAGGCCACTGTGAAGACTGTGAATCCAACCACGTTCTCCATGAACCCAGTAGCTGATGGGCTTAGTACAATCTGGAAGAACTGAGAAGGCAATTCAAAATTATGCAGTCATCTCCCTGTCTTGAGGGGAAGGAGGAGAAAAGCTTTCCCCCAAGGTGTGAGCTTCCAAACTCAGCCCTCGTGCTGATCTCTGGGGCCAGTGGCCAGCAGGTGAGGGCCAGTCAGAGGTGTGAGCGCCGTTCCCCGGTGGGCTGCGGAGGAGTATTTCTGGATGCACCAGCAGCTGAATCTGGGATCACACGTTGCCACGCAGAAGCAGAATTGTTGGCTGAAGTAAATCATTAGGCGAAAGCTGAGAAATAATAAATGCACTCGGAGAAATGAAGTTTAGTGCTGGATGGTGTGGGAAATGAAGGGAAATGAAACACACAAACATCATTTCCAGATAGAAACAGTAGATGTTTCTGTGTGCAGGTGTCAAAGAAAGCCATCTAACTGAGGACATACATTTAAAGATGGGAAGAAGTTATGCTGGTGCTTGGAGGTATCTGACCCAAGCTCTACCAAAAGGAGTATTCAGCCTCTTCAGATTTCTTTAGGTGCTTAAATATGAGTGTAAGTGTGGTATTTTCAAGGCAACTGGAGTGAATTAGGAGCAGGGCCGTGCTCAACGATAACGCACCTCCTTAGGCACCCGAATTTGAAAACTGCAGCTCAATTAGATATGCTCCAATTATTACTATTATTTGCGACTTAACAGCTGTCATTGAAGACTCAGGTCAGCTTTGTGCTGGATGCTATGAATACATATAAGAACAAAAAAAAATAACCTGAAGGCGCTTAAAATCTCTGCCTGAGAGACAAAGAATAAATGCAGCTGGCTGAGAAGGCAGAGGTGATGGGAAGATAGCTATGAAACATTTGATCAAGTCTCAAAAGGATTTGATGTTGTCTAAATCTGGACTCTGAGCTATTACAGTGACTAAGTAGCGTTAAGTAGGCAGGAATGGCTGTCTCTGAGCAGAAGGAATATTTATTTCTAAGCTTGAGTAATAATTACCATGGTGAAGTCAATGAGATTTAAAGGAAATAATTAGGCCACAATTACAGAGGTGGGCAGAAAAGCCAAACCCCAGCCACGCAAGCTCCCTCTTCCTCCACTAACCTTCTCTCCTTTTCTTTCCCTGCCGTCCACTTGCTGTGTTAATCTGGAATTTGAATGAAAATTTAAGTGTGTCTAAATGTAGCCTTGCCCCTGGGAGAGGGAGTGGAGATGTCATCAGGGATCTGTCAGAGTCAATAACATTCCCCCTGCAGCCCCGAGCTGCGCCTCAAGATCTAACATTTCTGTCTGAATTATCAGCTAATGCTCTGACAAATTGCCTGTGATTTTCTTTTTTTTTTTTTTTTTTTTCTCCCGGAGTGGATGTGCCTGGTCTGCAGATTAGGTAAACACCGCCTGGCCCTGGTGTGCAGCAGCGGCTGATGATTTCCAGCCAGGCACTTCTGTCAAGCCCTGGAAGCAGGAGGGTGTCGGGGCAGCCCGATCACCCACGCCGCCTGCAGACACTCTCGGGTTTAGGGCTGTTATAGCTACACCCACACCAACCACTGTAGCTGTAGTGTTGCAGAGAGACCCACTCTGGAGGTGGAGTTCAGGACCTGATAGAGAGTTGGAGCGTCAGGGCTGGGAATGAGGTTTTGCTCTAACGAAAGGGCTGGGGAAATGAAGCTGGGTGGGTGATAGCATAAGCTGTGCTGCTAAGGTGGGCAGCAATGCTGGGGTTTTCCCTTGCAGAAGGAAACAGCTATTGGTGGTATAGTCCTCGGAGAGCAAGGACATCGAAACTACCAGGTGATTTTGCACTTGTAAAATGAAGTCATCTTTGAGAGGAAAAACTGTACGGAGGATGCTGCAGAGAAGGACCCACGGGGTTTGTTTCTCTGGCCGCAGCATTCAAACATCTCTGGAACTAAGTAAAGCCATCACCATCGGCTGCCTCTTCTCGGGCTGTGTGTGATCTGAAGCGTCTGTTTGTGTACTTGCTGTAGAAGTGATTTTCCTTGAAGCATGAGCTGGTTTTTAAACACTGTGGGCGTAGTGACAGTCTGTAATCCTGATTGTGAAATAAGATCATGAATGAGGGAGAGGTAGGAGAAATTCTCATCTGAGCTGTCATCGTCAAGATTTACATTAGCTGTTCCAAGTCTCTTCTCCATGGGTTGGTGGATATACGCTCCCTCCCTGGCCTTTTCCTGGTGCCTGTTTTACACACAAACCCCTGGCAGTGTAACACCTCTTGCTCTGCTGCTCACGCCTGGAATAGCCCTCCCACCCCCCCTGCAAAGGGCTTCCAGTGTATTTCAAATTCCAGCTGAAAACATGCTTTGCCCAGCCCTTCCCCTTGCCAGTTATTAATCGACATGATAATATTATTGGCTCTGCTCTGAAGTACTTGGGAATTCAGCAACACTGCAGTCTTCCTTTAGGCTGTGAATTCTGGTGTCCCAAACCCATTTGAAATCACTAGGATTTGGGTACTGAATTCCCTTAGGCTCCCTTTGCAAATTCTAGTCTTTTACAAGACTGTGGAGTAGTGAAAGCAATTTGGGATATGTCACATTTTCTACTGCCTTCTCTGGGGGCATGTCTAAAGGAAAAATAAAACCTCTGGGAGGTTTGTGGAACTGGAGACACACAGACCATAAAAACACTGAGGTCCTTGACAGATGAGCGGTGGCACCAACCAGAAATATTCCTGTATAGTTCTAGGAAGCCAAATGACTAAAAGGTAGAGATATTTATAATCTTTCTCAGATGTCCATATAAACATGCACAGCAGCCAGTAATAGAAATGTAGTTCTGGATTCTTTCTGAGCAATCTCAGGCTGGGCACGCTGCTTTTTTTATTACATGCACTGCAAAGATTTCAGGCGGGAGGGATTGAAGAGGAAGGAGAGACAAAAGGCTTTGCAATCCACAGTATCACACTTCAAATCATTATTAGTCATAAGTAATTAAAACAATGATACTTGTTATCAGTGTTTGGTAATTGATACATTATATACACAAATAAAATTATTAAAATGGAAATTAGGAATAGGAATTACCATTACTTATTGAAAAATACTCTTTCACCTGAGATTTTTAATGGGCTATGTGCAACATTTGAACTGCCCAGGATTAAATCCCTCTTATTTTCTCATAGCAGTATGTGTGTAGAGGGCACATAGATAATATCTTTAGTCTTGGAAGATAGATTGCATTTTCGATAGACTGGAGGTTCAGTAGTGAATAGATGCAGCAAAGGCAGCCTGAACAGATGAAGGGAAATGAATGGGTCATTTATTTTAAGAGTTCCTGTGTGTGGTCAAGATTTGACAACATATAGATACAGTGGATGGTTTGGGCTTGAGAATTCTATACCTCTTTAGGGCAGCTGCATCCTTCATGAGCCCCATGTGCTGGGAACCTTATGCAGAGGCAGACTTTTGGTGAGCCCTACTGCTGGTCACTGTGCTGGGAGAGAAGGTTTCCAGAAAAATCTGAGCTGGGTTGTTTGGTTTTGTTTTGGTTTTTTTTTTTAACTTTGAAGAAAATACTGTCTTTTGCTTGGCTGGAGTGTACATCTGTCCCTGATCTCAGGGAAGGCAGAGGTGCTCGGATAAGGATGGGAACTGAGTCAACAGGTAGCTGCCAGTGTTGGTAAGCTACTGTCCCATTCCGTGAATCCAAGGGCAGAGCAAGAGGGGAAATACAGGGGGTAGTACCCAGGCTTTGGGGTAGAGAAGCCTTAACAAAACCAAGTCATGAACACATAAAGAAATCTTTTCTTGATTCTGCTACCGACTTTCACACCAAGTTAGTGTAGGCAGAAATGCAATAAAGAATTTGCCAGGTGCGATACATTAAGGTTATTTCTCTTGTCACTGAAGTTTTATGTAAAAGTTCTACAGACAGGTTTTGGTCCTATTTATAGGTATCTTTCTTGCCTTCAATAATATTATTAAACTCTTTTGTTACAGAAAGCTAGTCTGAAAATGAGGCTGCCTGGTAAATAAAACATGACGCTTGTTTCTGCTAGCGTACTTATCTCCACAGAGCAATATACTGAAGAATATTTTCTCCATACGTTTTTGTCAACATGTTATTGCATATGCCTGTTTAAACAGTAAACCAGCTTGAGTACCTTCCCAGAGCACTTGCTTGTCCTATTGATTCGTGGTGGGGATTACGGAAGTCATGAGCAGGCACCGCTAGGTAATTCCTGACCCCAAAGTCCAGGGGGTACATGCAAGGGAGAAGGGAAGTTTATTCCCCATATATTCTTAGGCAGCCCAAGTGTCTGCTTGGGTTCTCGTGACCTTGAACTGTGTCACCGGCAGGTACTTCGAGGAGCTGTTTGCCTGTTGTTTCGGCCACGGTGTGTGTGAATGGTGCACAGGTGCTCCCTACCCCATGGGAGAGGCTTGGTTGGGTGCTTTGTTGGCAGTGCTGGGACAGAGGCTGATTCTGTCCCATCCCCTGGCACCAAATCTTCTTCCTCCATAAGGCAGCGCTGGTAGGTCAGGCCTCATCCCTCTGTGTGCTCCTCTGGGTGCTGCGTGAGGACTGAGGTTATGCTCCTGTGGGATGGAGCAGCAGCAGAGACCGTGGGGTCATGCAGGTAGGTTGTAAGAGGAGATGGAGGAAGACAGCCATGACCATGGCTCTGCTGGGTGAGCTGTGCTGTGGGGCAGCTGGATGGGAGACCTGTTGGGGTCAGAACATGGGTCTAGGGTTCATTTTGGATGTGTGGGCCATGCAGAGCTGGCATTAAAAGCATGGGTCCTTTGGGATGGGCTGGGAAGAGAATCATAGAATTGTCTCAGTTGAAATTGACCTTTAGTACTGTCAAACTTGAGTCAAACTCGATGCAGATGAAGCAGAAAATGAAGGTTGGAGGGGGTAGGTCACTTTAGAGGTACATCTCTAAGTATAACTTGGAGTCTGTCTCCTCAAAGGCTAAAGTTATTTCTGCCCTTTAGCAGCTTTGCTGAGCAAGATGTGTTACTGCTTCAACCATACCCGAATTGCTCCTCCAGTTCAGTCAACCTACAGCATCTGCTACAATGAAACATGCTACCAAAAAAAAATAATACTTCAAATACTTTGTAATTATTTTGTTAATCAGGGTTTTCTGCTCCGCATTATTAACAAGGCAAATTAAAGCAGGAGCCTGTGTTGCCCAGAAAGCATCTGTTCAACAAAAATGAAAGACTAAACAAAACGGACCCCCTCCGTGGCTTGTTTTCACCTGGCCATGCCTGCCTTCAGGAAGGTCTGGGGAGGCTGTCTTCATCCCTCGTGACAGCACCATCGTGGTACATGGTACCTACACTCTTGTGTGGTACAGACACTCTTGTGTGGTGGTTTGCCATGATGTACCATTCTCAGCCCTGTGCACTGGAGGAGGACGGCGTAAGCCAGAGACCAGGTAGCTTTCACTGCACTGTGACTTTATAGTCATGTTTTGCCTTGTTTTTGACTCCTTTTTGCTTTCTCAGGTGGTCCAGAACAATGGCATTTTCACCTGAAAACGGGTGCATACTGGCCTCTGAGTGAGCTCTCCATCACCTTGTTTGTGGAGGCAGTTTTTCTTGTAGTGGATGTGTTGGTCTTAACTTCAGTTCTGGGATCTGCTTCCAGTTCACATTTGTGTATTTGAGTTTCCTCTCCCATTGTCTGGTTTGGGGTTTTTTTTTTGGCTGTGAGCATTTAGGTTTTAAAACTAAATCCTACTGAGTGGCCAGGATCTTTATCAGCTGTGCCTTCAAACTGTCTCTTTATCCATAAAAATCCTGCTGTTCTGCCTGCCTGGGTGGAGCAGTCGCTGCTTTGCTTCTGCTGCTGATCTGAAATAGATTTAAAATGTCGCTGCTATTGATTGTTTGAAAAGTTGTCAGTGCAGTTAGTTTTGGGACTTTTTCCCTTTTATTTGCAAGTGAAACAGGACAATGAACTTGCATATCTAGACCCATCATCAGCCCTATACTGCACCTGGTTAGTGCTCCCCCAGGGTGTAGCCAGGACAGTTGTGGGGAACACCTGATAGCTACAGGTGTAGCTATCAGGAACACCTGATAGTCTACAGCAAGAGTAAAAAAATCCCTATGCAGAAAATCCCAATAATTGTGAGTACTCGTGACCCTAATTCTCTGTACTCTTTTGAAAGTTTTTCTACAAATATGCATGAAAATATATCTTTAGTGAAGTCTGTAGCCCATAATAGATAGACTTTTATCAGCTCCTCCAGCTTTTTATACCAGGAAAGCATCTTGGATACTTCTGAAGTAAGAAACCAATACGAATTTTTGATAGTTTTTTATGTTTATAATGTGCATTTAGTAGCTCTCTCCAAGACGTCTGAAAACAAAATTCTTTCTCTGTTTGCTTATTAAGCTCTTTCCTTATCTGACAAAGCATGGATAGTCTATTCCTGTCTCTCTCGTTTAGCAGCTTCAGGAAGCCTGATGGAGTGTGTTGACTCTGGAGTTACTGGAATGGAACCAGATGCAGTAGATAAGGTACCTTATCTCCCAGAGGAGGATATAAACAACCTTGTTTCAGGGCATACTCCAGCCGCTGGTTAGGGTGGGAGCTGGGCAGGAATGGCTTTACTCTGTAGGTTGCCTAGTTTTATAATTTTTGCTATTTCCGTCTGTTCAGTTCCTTACGCCAGCATTTTTCAGAGATGAGACATGAAATTACACAGGCCCCTCCTACAGTGTCAGTTTTGGCAATGCTAATACTCTGGAATTGGTATTCTTTGGTTCTTGTTGTGTTTAAATCTGAACTTGCTTACAATCATCACAGATAATAATCCCACTGGCTTTCCTGGGATATACACCCAAATTCATGGAATTCAAAAGCAGTGGTGCACGTGCCTCTGTTAACCAGATTTTCCTCAAGTCCTATGTTATATACGGCATTCAAATATGGGAGGATCAAGGGCTCTTCCTACACTTTAAACTCCCTCATGAGGAGCTGGGCAGCCTGGGAGAACAACACTCCCCAAGAAAAGAAGGCTGTTGTGCAGTTTTGGTCCTTTGCTCTCCTGGATAATTGGTGAGTGCTTTAACTGATTCCAGCTCTTTGAATAGTTTAAAACAAGGAACCACCTTTCAAAATTAATTTGTCTCAGTTCATATTCAACAAATGTCTGGCTTTTATGATATTTTTACATTCAGAGCTTCCAAAAGCTCTCATAAAAGGAATTCCCAATATTGCAACTACTCTGCAACCATAGAGGATTGTCCTTTACCTAAAACACAGTAGAATGAAAATCACGTCTGCTGGAGATTAAATCAGCTACTAGTTTGCATGAACTCAACACAGATTAATCACATTTTAGCTCAGCTGGAAAGATAACCCTGAATTACGTTCCCACCCTAAATGCAGAGGACTACACCTGTTTTTCAAAGGCACAGAAGAAAACTGCTGTAGGTGACTCAGTTACAAGTTGGGCAAGTTATTTTCGGTGCTGCCACATGAAGAACAAAGATAAGAACTCGAGAAAATTAAACCAACTGGGGAGGGAAAATAATGTCATGTTAGCTGAAACTTTGTCCACATTACTGTTTTTCAGTGGTGGGTATGTCTGTGTGGTGGTGGTGGTAGGCAGTCTGGGACTCCATGGCAAGTGAACCACTCGTACGTAGCTGGTCCATGTTGTTTTATCAAATGCTCAGTTGATGTGTGTTTACACTGCAATGCTTGGTACCAGTGCACAGTGTTAGGATGAAGGTGAGCCTTGGTGGAAGGAACCGGTGTGGTGCACATGGGATGCAGTGGCCCTACAGGTAGATGCTGAGATTCCCCTCAGTGCCTCCATCAAATGCCACTTTATTGTGTTTTGCTGTGACAGTGTGAACTATATATATATATGTAAAGGGGATTCCATCTGACTCCGACCAGATCTCCCTGGAGAAGCCATTTGGCAGTATAACTCCTTATGAATGTTAAATGCAACGTGCTTCTACATGCAAGGCAGGGATGGGGACACAGCATTCGAGCTGGAGCAATGAGCACTGTCTTACTGCTTGACTAGTGCATCAGTGCCATCATCAGGGTGGCTGAAAAACAGAAGTCCTACATGACTAACTCTGTTGGTATCTGCACTGGAACTGGAATAAAGTTAATGAAATAACATGAAGCTCACCTTTCAAGATAACCACACAGCTGGCAAATAAGAGAGGGGGCTGGGAGGCTTTGTTCAGACCCTTGCACTGGGTACTAGCTGATGGTTTATTGGGTTGGACCTGGGAAATGGCTATGCTGCTTTGTAAAGCTTTAGTGAATTAGTAGTTCTGTGTACAAATACATTCTCTCAATAGAAGAAAGCATGTGAGGAGCTCAAGCTTGGCACTAGAGATGTCCAAAGGAAGTAACTATCTATCTGGCTCACCTGGAAGTATTCCTGGATTTACAACTTTTCGCAGTCCCCTGTGCTTGATGGGATGAAGCAAGAACCAATGTTCTGAAATAGCTCAATTACTACAGAGTGCTCTTCCAAATATGGGTAGAGCAAAGCTACAATCATTAGAGTTATAAAAAGAGCCTATGACAGCATCTAATCTAAATCAGATCTTGAAAGATCAATCAGTGATTGTCCCTATCATCAGTGGTAACATCGTCTCACACTGAGTTGCCTTGATGACAGAGATAAGCCTGATGTAAGAACCACAGATCCAAATTCAAATGGGGGAATCAAGAAGTTATTTCTAGCTTGATTCCCTGCCCCCACCCCCCTATGTGAGCTATGGATATATTTATTAAAAACTTGTTCCCAGTTTCCTTGATGGTAACTCAAGGTTACCATTGACTTGGTGTGCTCTCTACGCCTCTTTCTAGAAATTAGCCTTTAGGAGGTTCACCAACCAGGTATTTTTAGCTGAGAAGTTTAAAACAACGACAACAAAAAAACCTCCCATCCAAGACACTTTGGCTGCTTGCCCACATCCACCCAGTCTTCCTGGCTGGAAGGAGCCCCTGCTTGGGCCATCTGCTGCCTTCTTGCCCCGAGTACAGGCTGCGGTACCACACACCCACTGACACCCGTCTGGGGCTGCCCTCACACCCCACCAGGCTCTCCCAGCCGGGTGCAGGGGACACTGGCTCAGCTGGTCACGAGTTGTACTGGGTTCCCAAGCAGCGCTTTCCATTTCCTCAGGGGGTCCTAGGAGACAAAAAGTTATATATATATATATATATCCACAAGCACAAAAAAGTTACTGTGTGCCTGTGCTGTTGTTTATACATTTAGATACTGTGATTAAATTACATACATAATGCATACTGTTTGTAATACATTATTAATAATAATAATACTGTCTGGTGTTATTCGGCTAGAAGAGGCATGCTCCGAGTGATGGTTCATTGGTCTATTCACACACAATTTTCATACATCTCTAAAGATTACCATTTTAACAGCTTTCTGTATGGATACTGCCAGGCAGTTACATTTAACAGTGCATAAATCTAATTCCCTCCGCACTCAATTTTCTCAGGCAGCAGAATCAATTTGAATCTGTCAGGATTTTATTCTAAAGTCTATTAATGCCTCCTGCCTTTTTCTGTATTTCCCCTCCCCCCTTCTGTCTCTCTCTTAACAATCTCACTCTTTCATGAATTCATTCAACTGCAGAAAAAGATGCCCCACTGATACAAACACTCTTTTATCTCTTTACAACCGAAACCTAATTAGGTGTGAAGGAGACACAAGGAAGGTCACAATTAGCCCTCCAGCAATAAAGGTTAACAGTTGTGAAATCCTATAATAATGCTGTTGAACTTTGTTATTATCAATAATGACGGCCTTTGACAAGGTCAAGTTCATTATTCTTAACAGCTATCACCGAGGCGCTTAGCATCCCCACCTCACCAGCCTGGCCGAGCAGCACCTTCTCTTCCCTTCCTTCTCTTCCCTTCCTTCCCTTCCCCTGCAGGCTCCCGCAAGTTTGATGGCTCCTATCGCGGGACCTGCTCACTCCTCATCCAGCAGTTGGACCCGTCGGGTAGTTTTCAAGACAGACTTTAATACGCTTTTGTATTGAGCTCATGCTGAAGGATCGCTCACCGTGCCTTTTAATTACTGCTTAAAAAAAGAATAACGTGTGTGGGTTTTCTTCTCCATGCTTGAGTGAAGCGATTCTGCCCAATTAAGAACTTAAATGGGGACGGTAACAAGAAAGTAATAGGAAATGTGTCCTGGTAACACAGCATTGCAGAATAGAGTGGAAACAATTATATGCTTTGCGGTTAACAGCCAATGGATCTCTGACATCCTCGAAAGCCTTCTGGGGAACAATGCCAACGTTGGGTACCTGTTGTGTCTGCATCCACTCTTAAATCTATAGAAAGGAATGGATTGTAAACCAAACATTTTGAACAACTCTTTATGGGGTCATTTTTATGCCTGTTGCTTCCCAGAAACTTGAATCCACCAGAGATGTTAATCTCTTCGTTTTTTTTTAGTAGGGCTCTTGAAGAAGTAGGATTCCATCCGTAATTGCAAAACCTGTAACGTAGTTCTCAGGTTCCCTTTACACTGAAAAATGTGATTCTACAGCTGTTAATATCAGATCTGTGCCCTGCCAGATCATCTTGCCCCTGTCAAGTGTGGGCATTTGATTTCATTTCATTTTTAAGAAGTGGGGGGATGATGGGGATTAAATGCCAATTTTCCTCTTCCTTGCCTGCAGTTTCAGTTTGGGTGATCCCTCATGTGGTAGAAAGTACCCAGGTACAAAGTGAACAAGCAGAGCGAGTAGTCCTTTGGGCCGTCTGACAATGTTCTTTTGGGTCTATTATGCCATATTTATGCTAATTTTATGCTGAGGTATTAGAAAATGCCAAAGTTGTAATTTGCTGCTGTTTCTGTATGTTTACTCTTTTTCCCTGGTCCTTGAGGGAGTCTTGGATGATTATACTTCTAACTTAGACACCTCTGGAAAATGCTTAATAATGCTTAACACTAAGTGTTATATTATAGAAAGTAACGCCAAAAAAAATGTGTATTAAGGATAGAGCACCAGAAATACCAAATATTTGATGTACACTTAAAAAAAAAAAAAGCTGTAGATAAATATAGATGTTTAGTTCTCTCACTTCTAGCACTTCTCAAAGATCCTTGTCTTCTCAAGTAAGACAGTGTTGTATCATGACAGGCGGCATTTGTTGCCTCCTGCCAGGGCTCCAGATAATGCTGCATTTGCATTTCTACTGACATTAAGCCATATCCCATTTAGTGCTTTAAAATACTTGTAACTTTTAAAATACTCTGACCAGCCGGCTGGAAAAATATCAATAAATCAAGATGTTCTTGAGATTATTTATGCCTTCTAGGGAGGACTGGGCGCTTGCACAGACAGTTGTAGAGTTTCGGAAGCTTGTGTGAGCAGCACGCACAAGCAGAGAAGCGGGAAGCCATCCGTGCTGCCCGCAATCTCCAGGGTTCGTGCAGTGTTTGGCAAGAAAAAACACGGGCTGCGAGTAGTTCCTAATTCATGATTCAAGGCTGAAGTTCAAACCACGTTTTTGGAGAGTGCAGACACAGATCACTGGACACTTAAGGGCGTTCTTCCCGTTAGCTTGCTTCATTGACTCCCTGCTTCCCAGTGCCCCAGACGCTCAGAAGCCCATTTGAAGCTGGTGTGAGCTGGCACCGCTCCCCTGATGTTCACAGAATTATGCTGATTTACACCAGCTGAGGGTCCGGCTGAATAAACAGTACACAATTGAATGAAAATACCTGGATGTGCACACAGTGGGAAAAGGGGTAAGAGGCCAAAGCTGCTGAACATCTAACCCAGATGCCAACAGCTGTGTCATTGTTAAGCTAAAAAGAAAGAATTAACAACCTATGAGGAAAAAATTATTTACAATTCGATATGCCAACTTGAAATACAATATTAGTGATGTTGCTTGCTTGTGAAATTTGCTAGCACAGTCCCTGATGCTTTTAGCCTCCAATTTTGAGGACAGCAGAATATTGCATCCCAAGCGCAGACAGTGAAGGCACCTTATAATGAGCATTAAGTGATAAGAATTCTCCTCTCTGTACAACCAATCAGACATCCCTGTCAGATGTATCTTCCACATGACTGCACTCTCCTGAACCCCTCCCTCTGACAGACTATACAATATGCAAAAACTTGGCAGAAGGGACGTGTTATGGCAGCAAATTGTGACCTTTGTTCATTGAGTCGTTCAACTATAGGAGGAAGCTGTTTAGCTTCCCAGTTGTCCTCATAGCAGTCCCCAGGCATTCATCTTGCTAATGTTTCTGTATCCCCATTCCTATGTGGTTGGTAGGAACTTTTATTTGCAAAAGGCAGCAGATTTTTTATTTGTAAAGCCAAGGATGTGTCCTTGTACTTCAGCAAGAAGTTTATTGAATGATTGACATTAAATGCCAATTTTATCAAAATATTGATTGGAAAGGTTCTTATGCTTCCATTGTATCGTATAGCTATATCTACTAGCAGCTCTATCCAGCCAGTGCAATATGTTGCTTGCCAGACTAGAAAATGATGTATTAGCCATCTGGGCAATGGGCCCAACCCTGGGCAAGATTAGTGCTTCAATTAGCTGTTGATAGCATTCCATTAGAATATTGGTTTCAAAGAGCACTAAACAAGAATGTTGTGCTCTGATTTTCAGATTTAATTACTTCCATCAGGGCTATAAATGAACTCATTAGTCTTAGTGGCTCTAAAACCTAGAGACAATAGAATGTTATTGCTATTGTTCTTGTGGTTTGTGCAAACATTACTTTCAAACCTCTATTAGGAACGGCTATCAACCTTTCCTTCCCTCCTAAGGCAGCTGGCTGACCCCGCGGAGCAGCTCTGGCTACACAGGAGCTTGAGCTGATGGTTATGGGCTGTTGGGGGATCCAGTGCCGGTGAGCAATCGGCAGCTTTATTTGGGGGGGTCATTACATACAGAGAGAGTTACTGAGAATTAAATTTACGCCTTGGCAGTACTTGGCTTCTTTTCTAAGTATTTGTGTGTTCTCTTTTTCTTTCTTTCCCCTATGTCTTGTGATTTGTTTTAGGGTTTATCAGAGCTTCTGAGGATTTGGGGGGGCTTTTTATTTTTTTTTTAATCCACTGCCTCAGGATGCCATGACAATTTCCCCCCTAATTTTGTGGAAGAATATTCCCCTTTGTTTAATTTTTTTTGGTTTTGCCTTTTCCCCTTGACCTAAGTGGGTGGTGCACTGTGTTCCAGAAACTCTGGGTACTTCTTTGAACATGATTCTTGCCCTGTTCCTCCCAAAATAGAAGAAAAAAAATGAATGGAGAAGAGGAATGCGGATGCTGACAGTCACCACAGCCCTCCTGCCCTGTGGCTCTCCCACTCAACCCCATATAGTGTGGCCATTAGTTCAGCAGTGCTGTTTGGTAAAACCATAAATCTTACAGAGCTTTCTTTAATCTGAGGTGAACTTCACTTGGTAAAAGTCCCTTTGCTTTTTCTGGTTTCTTTCTTCTGCGGAAGAAGGATGCCATGTGCTAATAAAGGCTATGATGCACTGCATCACTGACATTTATTAAATTAAAGCTGTAATCAGTACAGTATGTCTTAACCATAATATTAATGTGGCTAAAACAGTAAATGCTATCATGTTTAAAGCCTAACACCTGTTTTCTATTAGCATCTGGATAGTTATTTCATTTTTCATTTTAATAGAATTTTCTTTGATGAAATCCATAACTCAGCTGTAATTTTTACTTCCCAACCCTGCATAAATCCCAGAGTATGATTCAAAAAGCCTATTCTCAGAACTTAAATAGGTTTCTCCTAAATTTTGCTAGACTGTTGGTATAATGTTGGGAACATAGAGAAGTGAATAAAAATGCTGAATCCTGTGACGTCACTCAGGATTTTGCCCTTGATTTCCAGTCAAGC
This sequence comes from Gallinago undulata, assembly GCA_026546715.1. Classification (NCBI taxonomy): domain Eukaryota; kingdom Metazoa; phylum Chordata; class Aves; order Charadriiformes; family Scolopacidae; genus Gallinago; species Gallinago undulata. Next base: position 23,701,453 of record JAOTQQ010000005.1, read on the forward strand.
CAGTCCCCCCCAGTTCGGAAGAACAGCGCAACTCCATCCTTTCTAGGCTTCTGCTGGTCACACGCCTCTCCCCCCTCAGCCCTCTCTGCCCTGCAGCGTGCTGGGAATCTGCAGCAGGAATGCCAACGTTCACGGGGCAAGGGGAAAGCAGCTGGGGAACCGGAGCTGTGTGGGGCAGGGATGGGTGAGGTGTGGGGAGGAGCAGAAGGCAGGATGGGCAGCGCAGCTGCCTCCTCTCCGGCCTCGGTCCTTTCCTGGGCTGTGTGCTGGTGGGGAGGGTGAGCAGCCCAGCCAGGAGGCAGGAAACCATCCCTGCCTAGTCTGGTGGAGCACAAAGCCCGTGGTGGAGACAGTTGCAGTTTGGATGTGTACTTGGGTGATATTTTCTAAGCGCTTTCCATGCCGTTCTCAGTAGTTCTGGAGCCATTTTAAAGTGTTTAAAAATAGAATGATGTCTCTTGCTCTTTCCCTCTCTCCCCCCTTCTTGCCTTTCACGTCTTTAGGGGAGCGGTGTGATGGATGTGTTTGTTTTTCTGGATGTGTTATGCTGAAGAAATGGGGCGAAAGACTGGGGAGTCTTCCTCCATGGTCACTGTTTTGTCTAGCAAGCTTTCTGTTCTCTAGGGCCAGCTCCCGTAAAAGCTAAACTACTTCTATTTTTAAGACTATTTGGACTAGAAAAAATCAGGCGGATTATACACAGTTGTCAGAGTTTCTGTCAGCAGATGAAAGCAAGATCACTGTTGGCTTCTGGCAAGTATTTCTAACCCAATCCTTTCCTGCTTCTGCTTTCCTGGCATGTCCTGCCCTGGCAGTGCTCCTGCAGTCAGACCTCACCGTGGGCATGCCCTGGGCTGAGATGTGCGATGGATTGTGCAGAACTGCCACGGCGGGATGACAGGAGGGACTTTGCTTTCCCCTGAGCCCAAGCCCGATGATCTCTTGAGCTGGCTGGTACCCACAGCTTGTTTCCTATCTAGAATATGCCATGCAGAAGAGAGATGTGGTGCTACATACGCATAAGGGGTGGTCTTGCCAAGAGTGGGAGAGGACCATGCAGTACCTCAGTCCTGTGCTTAGGCTGTAGCAATAGGATAAATAGGCTTTTCTGTAGCAATAGGATAAACCCTGCCATCACTCTGCTCACACTGACTTATATCTTGGCCTTGAAGGATGACACAAGTTTAACTGAGTAAATGAACTAGCAGAGCTCCTGCGTAAAGCTCATCAAAGACCTCAGTTTTAGTGTTACCAGCCATAGGTTTGGGCAGTATTATCCTAAAAGTCCTGACATAAATTATAACAAACCCAAACTCTAATGGGTTGTCATATTTGCTATACAGATTGTCCAAGCACTACTTGCTTTCACTGTGTCACGAATCACACGAGATGGAGGAATAAATGAGACGTGGAAAATGAAGGATTTTTCTTCGACAGTTGGTTGCCTCCAGCTGCTCTGCTGCTGCTCCTGAGCTACGTTCAGCCCAAGGGCACGGCTGCACCCCAGCACCGACGGCTATTGCAGCTCTGAGACCTCTCCAGTGAAATCACTGAAGAGCTCCTGTTTCGTAACGACAATACAGCAGTGCTTTATTTGAAGGCTGAGCCAACTTTGTATCAAAGCCAAGTGTGTCTGGCTTGGCACCATGAGCTAGCACCGGAGCCAAGCAGCTGGAGCAGACTGTACGTGTATTTAAAAGAACAAAAACAGAGAGACTCTTAAGTTATCTCCTGTAAGAGGTCAATCAGAGTGCCAGAATGCAGTGCCAGGTTTTGCATCAGGCTTTCTCTGGTCTATCCCTGCACACCGACAGACCCAGCTCTCAGGCCAAGGCTTGATTCTCCTCTGATTTCCCACCTCTCCTTCTGGCTTTCTGTTTATGGTCTGCCAATTCCCAGAATTACCTGCCTGTAAAGTGTCAGTGTCTTGCCCCCTTGCCCACCTTTTTTCTTTTTGGTCCAGGTAATGTTCTTTGCAATCCATACCATCACAAGAAAAAGCACTCCAGGATTTTCCAAGATTCTGTGATACTGTGTGTGATACTATGACCTGTCTCAAAGCTGTGTCTATCTGAGAGCTAAGGGGGTCACTTTTCCCATTGCACAAAGAAGCAGCAATGGCTCTTTGGCCTCAAGATTTCAATTATACTCTGTCAGTCCAGGGATCTGTTGCTGGTTCACTGGCTCCACTGAATGATGGCTTATAGGATAATTAATGATTATTAAGGTTGTGGCTGCCTCAGATGACTCTGATGGAGAGGCGGTGTTCTCTGAGTTCAAGGCTGCTGATGGTCTTCTGCATCCAGCATGGGGAGAAACTTCTTTCCCTGAAAAATGGACACGCTTCAAGAGCAGAGAGGGCTTTAATGGAGATACTCACAAGTGGGGCTGTTGGCTGGAGATATCTGCTCTGCTTTATCCAACTCCCAGAGCTTGCCTCCCCTGCTGCTGGGGTGGCTTGGTTCTTTGTGGATCAGCTGCTGAGAAGTTGTTTTATATGGGTCAATATACTGAGGCTACAACTGCAACACCCCAAGCACATAGGTGTACCAACATATGGTCTGAGTAGCATCTTAAGAGTTCACTTTGCCTTCTAGAGTAGGGGTTGAGCACAATTACTTTGGGCTTTTTTTATCCTTCACTCACCTGCTGATTTTCCACTATATCCATTTGCCACTGGGCCAAGATCAGGATAGAGCTGTCGGGAAACTCTTGTTTTCCCAGTCACATCCAAGAGGTTCAAGCCATCTTGTGAGACACCTGCCCTATTGAGAAATTCATGTTTTCTTAGTTAGAAGCATTTGAGTTTGAGCAAACCCGAAAAGGTTTGTTTTCATTCAGGGTATAATTCATCACTGATTCATCCTGTTTTCCTTGAACTCGGATATGTTCAGATGCTGGATAAGATGGATCCTCCTTCCCTCTGGGCCCAAGAAATGCTTCAGGTCTGTCTGAGCCATGGACTGAGAATGAGAAGGAATCATACTGGATCACAAGATAATATGAACCTAGGGCATACTTTTTCTTGTCTAATTAACAATTTTAGGCATGTTATTAAATCCACGTGTGCTCTAACACACCACAAATGAGAAATCTGGAAACCCATTTTCAAATCACTTTCCATTATGCAAGTAGCAGGAGCTGTACCATAGCTTTTCAGTAAATTGGTTGGTAAATTGTTTTCTCTCTCATCTTTACTGCTATAACAAAAACATGTTAGCTGTAGGTCTCAATTTATTTATTTATTTGTTTGTTTACTTATTTCTGCTCTTACCTATTAGCTTGAATCAAGGAAATAACCCAGATAAACACGTTTGACCTGAAAAAAAACCCCAACGTGTGGATTAAGAGTAAAACCTGTTTACTAAGTAAATCTTGGAGAGATTCTGGTAGCAAGGCGAATTGTCATGTCCAGCGGTCACTCATACTATCTTGCTTCAACACATGTGACTACTGAAACTGCCCTTGATTTTGTGCAAAATATCTTGGGTAAGTGCTCAGCTGCCAGCTCATTCCTTGCCCTGGCTTGGGAAGGGACTTGAGGTGCGGCTCAGTTCAAGGTAATTACCTCTAACTTGCTGAATTGCCTGTGAGAATCACAGCCCTTGAAATGAGGAATCTAAGCCCTTTGCATAAAATGTTTGTTCAAGACTCTTTATAAATGAGGGAATGTGATTCAATCAAAGCCCTGGCAAAGGTGGGCTGATTTCAGTGTCCCCGTGTTAACAGTGCATTGGATGAAGTCTTCACTCCATGCTGCTGCTGGAAAGCTGATGTCCACCTTCAGACAGATGTTGAATGAGTGACTCGGCCTCAGCTTCATTAGAGACCAGTGTGGGGCTCTTAAGACATTTCTACAAAGATGATATGCAGGCAAGGAGGGAAATGCTGGTGGCTGAAGACTATTTCTGCATGGGAGGGGCAGCTAAGGAGACTTCGCTCCTGTCTCTCTCATACGGACTTTACTTCCCTTTCCTGGTGAGCTGACGTGCCAGTGAGGAAGACCACTCTTCCTCAATCACTGCAGTGATTGTGCATGGAAGCACAGATGGTGCAAGTCCAGATGCCAAGGGCCAGACACATGGTTCAGGCTGACAGCACATGAACACACCCTAAGTTTTTAAGCAAAAGCAGGTGGCTACTGTCAAAGAAGCAAACTGTTGCCAACAATGGCTGAAGTGGGGACACGCAATATTATTTAGGGGAGCACAGGCATGACAGTCTCATGTGAGTACAGTGTGATAATGGGCGGAACGTCACACAGGGAATAAGAAAGCCTTTTTCTTCAGACCTCTTGGTCAGTGCTCTTTGGCCAGCTCCTTTCTCGGGCACCACTGGACACCATGGGATGAGTGGCAGGAGCAGACCTTTTGTTTCATGAGTTGCTGGCCGGGTTCTGGAGGAGCAGTTGCTACGCAGCATGCGCTGCAGGCATTCCTCTTACCAGAAAGGTTTGCGTTGAATATAATGCAGAGCAGAGCTGTGGGAGCTGCAGACCGCCCAGGGCACGTGTCTGCCCTCGTACCCGAGTGGGGAAGGGAAGAGAGGTTTGGGGGGTGCCTTCCAGGGGTTATCCCTGGCGTTCGCAAAGCTTGAGCTGTCAAAGAGGTCCGGTGCAATCCTTGGGTTTGCTCTGCCACTCCTATCCAAATTGGGTCCAGCGTCCCTTTGTGTCAGCTCAGGTTTTTTAAAAAATTCACACCAGTAGATCATCTGTCTGGAGAGACCCAGCACTGGGGCTTGGTGAGCGCCTGAACCCACTTCTCCCCTCATGCTCATCGGGAAGCACAGTCTTCAGATTGTTGCCTTGGAAGATAAATGAAAATGTCACCAGCCTTGTCTGCGGTGCTCAGTGGGTGAAATACCCTTTCAAGGTTCCTTATTCTGACAGCAGTGGGCTTTTAATGATCATGTAGGCAAGCAGGGGAAAATATAGGAAGAACGTGTGTGTAGGGGGTGTTGTGCCTATTATCTGTGTATAGGTAGCGTTGTGTGTATTATCTATGTTTGTTTAGCTGAAGTAAGACAGGCATTAACATTCTGTTTCAGTCTTAATTAGTGGCTGATAAAAGCACAAGGTGATACTTAACAGCCTTGACAGTGTAATTTATCTAAAATTTCCTAATAATACGGTTGCAGCAGCCTTGGAAGGGCTGCTTTAATGACTTTCACACACTTAAGGTTTGGTACCCACAATATCCAATATGTTGGTTGCTTAGGAGACAAAATTAAACAAAGCATTTATTTCTCCCCTTTTTTTACTGCACAGAGGATTATCTCACTGCAATATTTTTCTCTACTTAATGCCTAAGCTTTAGGTGTTTATAAGACTGAAAAAACCAAAACTCCTCCTAACAACCCAGATCCCCTATTAAATCAGCAGATGGCTCCTAGAGCCAAATTAGGGACCTGTGATAGAACAATAAAAGCTCTGCTTTATACAGTGCACATGTTCAGAGTTGGCAGTGTTAAATGAGACCTCCGTGCAATCTGCTCTGAGAAATAGCCTTACTGGCATTGACCTCTTCCTTTGTATAATTCAGCACTGTGTCATCAATTGCAATTGCACAGACCTCTTTGCAATTTAGCAGACCTTGTATGGACTGACTTTCCCAATATTTGTTTAAGATGAACTGTATAAACTTGTTATTAGTAGTCTGCCAGAGTAAGGGAGATAACAGTGTTTGCATTAGGCTACATAAAATACAGCACCTGGGCAAGGTGCACGGAGCACATTCCTCGCTAAGGTTGTTGTTTCAGGGTCTGCTGCTGATCCTGCTGAAGGCAGAAGTAAAACTCCCAGCAGGTTAAGTCAGGGCAAGAGCGTGTCTTGTCTAGGTTGTGCAGAGGTTCTGAGCTTAGTATGGCTGAGTTATTACATTCACAATGTTTTAAAAAAGTCTCTGAATTCACCTGAGAAACGCAGGCAGCAGAACAAGGCTGCAGTGGGCTCTGATCCCACCTCATCTGGGCTGTCTGTCTGCACAGTCCTACTGATTTCATTGAGTCTTAGTAGGGATACGGGCCTTTTGGGGTCTCTCAGGCCTCTCTCCCACCCATGGTGAAGCTGGGGAGCGTTTTGCCTCTCTGCGTTTCCCTGTAGTCTCGACTTGCCCTGGGGAATCCTCTGTGGTGGATAAATAATGTCCTGGAAAAGTTGCTTCTCAGCCAAAAGGTTGCCCTGTTCAGGGATCCCGCTCTCAGGAAATAACTGGAGTAAGTAACGTGGATGTCTGATGGGAGTTGCTGTTACTGGTAACTGGAGCATCCAAGTAGAGGTCGGGTAAGCACCCCAACATCGGCACACGTAGAAGCCTTTCTTAAGCAACGAAATTAATTTTCACTGCTTGATTGTTAATTTTTACTACTTAAGACTGACCGAGGAAATCGAATTCTTCAGTAACCTGGCATTAGACTTCTCCCCTTTCACAAGTACTCTTTTGTGGGGCACGGTACTGATTTACAGATCCAAGTAGCGAACAGTTGCCTTGCTGTGGCTGTGTCGCGGTTCCCCGCCGGAGGGGATGCACCGGCAGCCAGGCGCCCGCAGGGACAGGAGCCTGCCCGCGGGGAGACACCGCCCAGCCCCACCGCGGGCTCCTGCTCCCACCGAGCCGGGGAGATGCGCTTGGGGACCCGCGTTCCTCGGCTGCGTCCTCACAGATCCCACATGGCAGTGGAGCCTAGTGACAGCCCTGGGGCTCCGGGCCAGGCCGTGAGCACTAATTAGTGCAGTTAATAATGGTCCAGGCTCCAGAATGAAGTCATTTGCAGAACTCGCAAACTGTCTTTGAGTTTCCAAAGCTAACTTTAGCTTAAGGGGAATGAGAAAACAGTCCCATTATTAAAAACACGTTGTTTCTTTCGGTTGGTTGTTACAAAATGTCTGGGTTTTCCCTCCTGCACAGAAAGCCTGGGATATAGGAGAAAGGAAAAAGGAACAGCAAGGCTGATGGCAGCTAACGGATGGGCGCTATTTCATTTTTCATTGAGTTTGTCTTTTCCTTCCCTGCTCTCTCTTCCTCCCCACAGTAACTCTGCATTGATTTTTCACTCTGCCTGTTTATAAATGTTTATAAAGCATTTAGGGAGCCCAGGGAAGAAAAGGGCTCTAAGTACTTAGTAGAGGAAAAACTTAAACACTGGGCTGCTATATTCTTGCCGACACTGGGGCAGTATTTCATGCCATGCGGAGTCCTGCTCCTAGGATATGGCGCTGCTCGGGTGGGGATGATTAAAGCGGGCAAAATCTTAATGCAGCCCATCTACAGCTACCGCAGTGCAGCCAAAATTGCAGGGAGCAGGAGGACTTGAAACAGTGTTGGCATTTACAGCTTGAGCAAAACTAACACACCCGTAGATGGTAAAGGAAACAAGTAAACATTATTCCGCATTTACTGTTTGCTTTGGGCAATGAACTTTATTTTCATATGAAATACTAAATGAGCTCCTTGTCTTCCTTCCCACCCACTGAGTGAAGTTTTCTTGATGAAAGAGGGATGGAGATGTTATTAAGCCAATAAATACATTTATTGGTACTATCTTGCTGTTCTTTAGAGAAATGAAAACAATCAGGATCTTCGTTTAAACCCACAGAAAAAAATGCAAGAATTCATATCCCAGGCATCCCAATGTTTCTGATAGATACCTGGAGTGTTAGTGCAGCAACGGTCCTGCCTCCTCATCAGCATTTGTCTCTTTGTTATGTTGCTGGGTATTTCTATTTCTACATACTGCTTTGGTAACCTTACAGCACCCAGCCACATAACCATGTCCTGACTGAGGATAGGAAACTGCATATACAGAAGTGGAAATCACCTCTGCCTTGCACAGGTGCAGGTGGTTCCACAAAGCACTGGAGGAACTTGGTTCAATCTGTTGTGCATCAAACACTAATTGCAGTATAAACTTTTAGCATTATTAAAGGATAAAAATTCACTGTCTAAAAAGGCATGAGGAACAAGGTAAATCATGAAAAGTTATTTAATTTGACATCCTTGTTTCCCCCTCATCATCCTTCTCAAACATCAAATGGGGCGTCTTTGAAACAGCTGCAGCTTGGCTGATGCTCTGTTCCCCACCCCTTTTCACACAGCTTCATCCAATTGCTCACCTGTGACCCAACAGCTAATTAAGGGACCCTGCCTTTCATTCCTTCTGGATGTCGCTGCCCTGGCACGTGCTTTTCTGGGCCCTTCTGGTTTTGGAGGTTAGTGGGGTAGAAATCAAGAAAGCAGCTAGATGTCCATGTTGGGGTGAAGGTGAGATGGTGAGAAGCCATGTCTCTCCTGTGGCCCTGAGCCTGTTTGCGGTGTGGTTCCTTGCAGGAGATGCACAGCACTACGAGAGCTGGGTAAGCTGGAATAGAAGAGGCAAAGTGCCATCGGTGTGTTTGAATCTTAGCCAGGGTAACGTTTCAAAGGGGAGGAGGGTGTCTTAACAAGGTGGGAAGCTAAAATGAAGCTTCTAGCAATATCCTTCTGTCACTTTACGTTGAATGCTCAATTTTATTCTTGAGAGTTTAATTTTAGTGATGTGCTGTTTGTCGAACTTCTGTTGATCCCTCTGCTTGAATGTTATGCAGGTTCAGTTTTCAGAGCACTGTGTTTTATTAAAAGCTTGGATGCTGAAGATGCCCAGATAATTATACTGTCCTAGGTAGGGGATGACAGGGAAGCCACCACTTTGGGGAAGGTTATGGGGAAGGTTAGTAGAGTTAGTACCTTTTATAAAGCAGTTTTCCAAAGGAAGCTCTTTTTCTGCTGAAGTTGAAATGTTTTGTAGGAAGATGTTTATTTCAAAGATGTTTTGGCAGAAAACTTTGGAAAGTACTGTTTGTTTTGACTCCTTTGTTTTGTTTGAGGTGGTTGGTTTTTTTCCCCCAATGTTTTGGTAAAGTGGTAGCTTGTGTCTAGACAGAAGCATTTTGAAATTTCTGTTCTGTAGAATGACTTGAAGATTTGTTCTAATTCAGAGTAGCAGCAACCTTTGAAACCTCAGGATACTCTGTAGGTTTGGAATTCATCCAACTCCAGGTAGTCTTTTTTGTAAGCTACATTTGTAATTGCTTCTTCTGTCACCTCGAGGTCTTTAGATTGGCCCTGGGTTGTGAGAATGTGTTTGCTGGTGTGCCCATGGAATTCCATGGGTTTTGTTATTTGTACAATTAAAAGTTTTGCTTGCAAAAGAACAAGTCTTATCAAATGCAATGCTCAAAAGAATTTTGCTAGGCTAGTGACAGGCTGGGCCTTTAAAGTGTTTCTGATTCCACAAATGACTTCATTTGGTTCTTAAGGAAAAAGATGAAAGAGGGCTCAGACCTGCAGCGCAGGCATGGCCCGTGGGGCTGTGAGAATCCTGTACCCAGATGGAGAGTTCATGCTGTAAAGGGATGTTGCCTCTTTTCCACACTAATGCCTCGGAGAAGAAGAAGATGCCTGTATAGGTAGGGAAAGAACCTTCCATCCAGAGCATTTTCCTGGATGATGTTACTATTTTCTCTTGGCAGCCAGCAAGCATATTGTCACGAGTGGTGTTCCACAGGGCTCAGTACTGGGACCCGGTCTCTTTAACCTGTTTATCAATGACCTGGACAAGGGGATTGAGTGCACCCTCAGTAAGTTCGCAGACGGCGCCAAGCTGTGTGGCAGTGTCGATTTGCTGGAGGGTAGAGAGGCTTTGCAGAGGGATCTGGATGGGATGTGACCAACAGGTTGAGTTTCAATAGGGTCAAGTGCTGGGTCCTGCACTTGGATCACAACAACTCCAGGCAGCACTACAGGCTTGAGGAAGAATGGCTGGAGAGCTGCCTGGCAGAAAAGGACCTGGGGGTGTTTGTCGACTGTGGGCTGAACATGAGCCAGCAGTGTGCCCAGGTGGCCAAGAAGGCCAACAGCATCCTGTCCTGTATCAAGAACAGTGTGGTGAGTAGGACCTGAGGTGATCACCCCCCTGTACTTGGCACTGGTGAGGCTCCACCTCGAGTGCTGTGTCCAGTTTTGGGCCCCCTACCACAAGAAAGACATTGAGGTGCTGGAGAGGGTCCAGAGAAGGGCAACGAAGCTGGTGAGGGGTCTGGAGCACAAGTCTTACGAGGAGAGGTTGAGGGAGCTGGGGTTGTTCAGTCTGGGGAAGAGGAGGCTGAGGGGAGACCTTACCATGCTCTATAACTACTTGAAGGGGGGTGTAGAGAGGCGGGGGTCAGTCTCATCTCCCAAGTCACAGGAGATAGGACAAGGGGAAATGGCCTCAAGTTGCGCAAGGGGAGGTTTAGACTGGATATTAGGAAACATTTCTTCATGGAGAGGGTTATCGGGCATTGGAATAGGCTGCCCAGGGAAGTGGTTGAGGCACCATCCCTGGAGGTGTTCAGAAGACGGGTTGACATGGTCCTCAGAATATGGTTTAGTAATTTTATTTCTTATCTTTTTTTGTCAGAGTTAGGTTGATGGTTGGACTAGATGATCTTTAAGGTCCCTTCCAACCTAGATGGTTCTATGATTCTGTGATTGTCACTGTGCTGAAGTCCTTCTTTTTGTGCAGGCATTACAAAGACAGAAGCGAGGGGTGTGGGCGTTGTGGTGGGTGGGACTGGGAGAGCCATGCTGGCAGAGGAGGGGCTGTTGTCCTGGGCTGGGGGCGCAAAGCAGCCAGCACTGCCCTGGGGCTGCTTTCCATCTGCTGGCCCCGCAGGGTAGAACACAGGCCCCCTGAGATCCCAGGTATCCTTAGACTGTCATATCTTTGCTGCGTTCTGATAAACCAGTAAAGCTCAGAATTATTTGGATTTAGAGAATCCAAAACTTGAAAACAGCTAGACTTACACAGTCAATAAAACAAAACTGTCTCTTCAGCGTTGTGCTGATGAGGCTCTCAAGAAAGACACACAGAGAACCTCTCCACTAATATTAAACTGATTTGGCCATTTTTATTCTATAAAGGAGGCTGGTTATGAGACTTAAAAAGACTCATATATCATGCTGCCTCATTAATTTTCCATTTGGGCTCAGCTGTCAGAGGATACCATATTAAACTGCTGCCTGGAGTAGTCTTCGGTGGCAGAGAAATGATGTTTGATACCCTTTGCATTTCACACAGTCCGTATAAAAGGTCTCCTTGATTTGCCATCCCTATTATTTTCTGTCGGAGAACCCTACACGGCCTCTCCAAAATAATATCACCTCTCCAAAACCCTGAAGGTCTATTTGTGGTTTCCATGGTGACAAAATGACCCATAATATTCTTTGACTACTTCAGTAAATGAAGGACACAACTGGGCCTTTGAAGTATAATATTTTTTTTTTTCTTAAGAAAAGACATACTTGTGAGCTCTAAAAGGGTGGCAAAAAAAAAGGATGAAAAAGATATTAAGGGAAGAGATTTGGCTTGTAACTCAAAGGGCTTTGTGTCAGCAAGTACAGCAGACAGCACTTGTTGAAAAATAGACCTTGAGCCATCTGGTACCAAAACAGAAGTGGGATATAGCCCTTGTGATGACTGAGATGAAGGAGCTTTTGCTGTAACTCATTTTTACAATAGCTGTGCTACTTAATTCTGAATTCGGTGACACGCGGGGCCAGGCGCTGCAGGTGCAAGTGTGTGGTTAAAACATTTTCTTCCAGGAACTGTCAAAACCCTGCTCTGTGCTGTGTAGGAGGGAGGATGGGATTTTCCAGCAGAGCTGGCCTGGGGGGGAGAAGTGGGTGGGAAGGAAGCAGCGAGGCTTTTCTCAGGGTGTTTGTAGGCTTTGTGGAAGAGCCAGGTTTCCATTTGTAGCAGCGTTAATGATCTGGCCTGGCCGCAGAGCCTGTGCTGTGTGTGCTGAGGGCAGGCGCTGAGCAGGGGGCGTGCTGTCTGGAGCGATGCTGGCTTATCTGCTCTTGCCTCCCACCCCGTGTGGGACTATTGGGGCTATTTTACTTGCAGTCTCTCGAGGGTAGAAAGCATCGCTTACTGGGTGATTAACCATAAGACCCACGTCTCTTGGCTACTTTGCATAAAACCAGTAAGAGATTTGTAAACTGCGTAGTTTGGTGAGACAAGCTACTACCCCAGGAGCATTCACAGCGTGCTCTGGAAACGGGATTTTTAAATAAAACCTCATCTTGCAGGTGAAGAAACCGAGACAGAAAGCAGCTAACTGGGCTCAGTGGAGCACTGCAGAAGCTTTGCTGGGAACATTGGGGAGGAGAATGCAGAGCTGCTTGTTCCTTCCCTGGAGTATTGTGGGATAATGCTGTTTCCTTCCATGAGCTGTAATTTAGTTTTCTTTAGTACGCATTTCCAGCATGTATGTCCAGCGATGCTGTCCATGATGGTAAGCTGCTGGCCTTATCATGCACTGGTCCAGAACTGGGTAGTGATTTGGTCAGAAATCTGGAGCAAGGACAATTAAAATACCTCAGAGTAATAACTGTGAGATTCCTGAAGTGCAGGAGCAGGCACTTCCAGGTGGTCTAGGTCAGCCTGGGCAGGTAAAGTCCCAACCTCTGAATTAGCTGGGCACTGAGGGGGCTGCACCGCAGAGCAGGAAAACTCGGGATGTTCCCAGGAGCCTGTCAGCAATTCCTGCTTCTGGAGTTAATCGAACTTTTCTTGTGGTGTTTCTGGCCTTTTGGGTGTATTTTAGCACTTTACCTCCCGGTCCTGGATGCAAAAGGGAAGGACAAAGATGACTAAAACTTGAAACTTAATTCCAGGGTGTCCTGGTGGTTTGCAGATGTCCCTGAAATTACTTTAACAGCTCTTTCCTCCAACTATGCTGATGCTGCAAGAGGGAGCCAAAGTCTGGTATTTACCTTGCGTTTTGGTGTTTTTCTAGCTTGGATGGGTTTTTTGGCCTGAAAAATAAATTAACAACACTTAAAACCTGCCAAAACCCCAGCAACCAAAAACTTTTGCATGACTGGCTGCTTGCTGAATGCAGGACTGTAATTGAGGCAACTTCAGTAATATAAACAGAGAAAGAAATGAGGGCAAGATTAAGCCAAAAAACAGTCTAAACCTGCATTTACCACCAGCCTTGACAACTTGAGGCCAAATCTTTCTCGGTTCCTCTATTCCTTACATGTGTGTGCCTTTGGCAGAGATGATTAAAGTCTCTGCTGCTTCCCTTCTCATGTGAACAAAGCCCTTTCGAGCCCTATTCTAGTTTCCTCTTAGCATCGTATTTGGCTTCCTTTGGGACTGACCTTTTACTGCCCACAGCCCACCTTCATCCTGTTAGAGGGCCTGCAGAGAGTTACTAAGTTAAACATCATAAATCCCACTATAAATGATTACACAGAGCTTTTCACTAACAATCTTCTATGGGGATATCAAGCTTGATAGAAGCATAAATCATTTAAAGAACATCTGCCTAATGAGGGGTAACCTGGAATTGCTTCCCTGAGCCTGAGTGTACCCAGGGAAAAAAGATGTAGGCAATCGGACGATTTTAGCTAGTGCCTGCTGGATGCGAGTGGTTGATTTCTGTTGTCACAACTACGTCTTGCTGGACACGTGGGACTTGCCCACATTTCCTGACAACAACATTTTCTTTCCCTGCAGCCCATGGCATAAGAATGAGGGATATATGCTTAATTTAGTATGTGTGGTTATAAAGAAGGTCAAAAAGCTTTACAGAGGTGGAGGAGACAAAAGAGGAAACCCAAGCAGGTGGTTTAGAGGCAAACTGAAGGAAGATGTGCTGTGGGCTGGGAGCTCTGGTTTATGAAATGACCACAGAACTGAGGAGGCTGAGAATAGAAGCCAGGATTTAGGACGTGGGTAGAGAAGGTGCCTGGACTTAACTTTACCAAGCTTTTGCTTGAAAGATCATGGCAGGACACTTGGCATCTGTGTGTGGGAGTGTAGGAGGGTATTGAAGCCAAGGCTCATACTGAATGCAATGATTCTATGTCAGGGAAAGAACAAGGTGAATTTGAAGGAGAGAGTCTTAATAAAACATGACTAGTAGATAAGGAAATTGCTGATAAATGCAAAGGGTGAGTTTGCAGGGGATTCTGATGTGTTCCTTAGGACCCATCAAGTCTGAATCAGGGCTAACAAGTCTGTTTACAGATGATCCTGCAGGCAGAAAACAAACTTGGCACCTGAAAAGCCCTTTCTGTCCTTTCATTAGGTGTGCTGGGAAGAGTTTGAGTTTGCCATTGTCAGTAACCGTTAGGGGAACCTGTGACGGACCATCTGAAAGACACCTGACTGTCAAACTGATGGTCAGTGGGTGAGGAGTAGCAAATGGAAGCTTTTTCATTTAAAATCACTGCATCATCAAGAAAAATGTAAATAAACAGCGGTAGCCTGGGAGTGCAATTGAATCCCTCTGGCAGTGTTTCATTTGATTGCCAGATACTCATAGCAAGTCTTCATATCATGGTTAGAAGTTGCTACTCCCTGATGACAGATTTAACAGAGGTGACTAGCAATAGCAGCAGGATAGTTTTTAAACTAAAGTTCTTGTCACACAGAACTGGCCATGAGACTTCAGGGAACTAGTTGCCTCCCTGCATAAATAAACTTATTGGATGCATGAATTGTCCATCACTGTCTGGTGGGGTCATTGTTGGGTGTTACTTTCTGACCTGCAGAGATGGTGCCTTGGATCTTACTCCTGTGATTAGAACTGAGACAGGGAGGTCAAGAGTAGTTCAGTCTTTTCCTTGTGCTGTTGAGGATGAAGTCAATAGGGAGTAAATATTATTGACTGCTGTTTTCATTCAAAAATCAAGATTCATTGAGGTGAATCTGAGGTCAATAGAAGCTCTCAAGGGGGAGGGGACCAATAAATCATGACACTGAATAAAACAATATTTGTAATGCAGCTAATTTAGGATATTGAGCATTACTTGATCTAGGGGGCTTTGATTATTTTAATTGTCCCGTTAACCAGATCAGTAGGTTGTACCATTTTAAAAGACTTTTAGTCGTATTATAGTTATGTACTCTTAACTGCAGTGGATTGAGCTTCACCCAGGTGTAAAGAAGTTGTAGAGTAATTTAAATTGGAAAGGATCTTTGGACTTTACCTGATCCAGCCTCTGCTTGGACTGTGGCCAGCTTTCAATGGAAACTCAATATTCTTCTGTGTTATGATGATCCCAAACATGGGCACATTACAGAGATTGAACCAAACAGCAGTCCTTTCCCAAGGAGCTTTCTCATCTCTCCTTAGGCCTAAAAAGCATCCATGACAACATGTGTGAGTAAAGTACAAGAACAGCTTTTAAAGAAATGAAGCTAGATAGCTGGTATGTTTTAATGAAATATGTGAAGGCAAAGTATATTATGTATATTTGTCCCGTGCCTAGGGCAGTTAAAGTCTACTGCCTGGGTTGTGTGGGATTATGGATACCTCATTCAGGGTCATAAAATCCATGAGAACACATCAGTATGTTAACTAGCGATGGGCTGTCCATCTTACTGCTGGAAGGTGGACTGTTTAGCCCTGCCTTTTGGGACAATAGAAGTCTGTAGGTTCATCATTTGCTGAGGACTACTGCTTCTGCTGAGACAGTAAGATGCCTCATATTTTAAGAAGTGATCAGGACCCTCTTTCCAAAATTAGGTCTCCTAAGCATGTTGCAAGTGATGCAACTTAAGGCTCATTAGACTATAAAAATTTGACCACTCTTAGATCAAAGGTGGCTTTCTGTGCATCTTCATGAAGGGGACTAAGGGCTTTACAGGCTTTAAATGCTCCAGGTTGGGTACTAAAAGCAGTGTAGCTGGACTTTGCATACAGTCCAGGTAGGGTTAATTAGTCTTGGTCAGTGTGTTTGATGTGGGTGGAGCTCTTTCTGTACTTAAACATTGCCTGGATGTAATTGAGTTCTCTTTACGGTATAACTTTGTGCCACGTGAGCCTATGCAAGTAGGACATGCTTACAGAAAGTAAGATGATGTATTTTGGGGATCAGAGCACAAGCAGAAATGGAGGGGGAAGGGCTTAAAGTACATCCCTCAGCAGGTAGAAGTCTTTTGTAGCATCTTTTTTCTTTAATTGAATAAGACCATAGGAATTAGATAGTAATCTCACTGAAGATTTTTACAATCTCTTCTGGACAGAGTTTCCTTTTTTCCTGTGTGTGCGTACGTGGCCTTGATTGATGTGGCTGCGTTCTGTGGATGAGAACTGTGTACCTTCTTTCAGTCCAAAGCAGGGTAATTTGATTAGTTTGTCAGCTGGTCTAAATAGCTGTTGCTCTGCTTGAAGTCAGTGGAGCTATGCCAGATTATACCAGCTGAGAATGTTACCACCATTTTTACTGAGTCACATTTCTAACCCTTGCTACACTCTTAAATTCCTGAGCTGAAGCCAGCCCTTGCGATAGCTGCGGGGCAGGATTTTCAGAAGCATCCAGCCTTGGCCGAACTCCGCTCCCTCGGCAGTCAAGGGATGTTTGTTGTGTTACTGCATCCAGCCCCAGAGTCAAATGGGTTGGATTCAATTAGGCTCTGCTCTAATGCTGAGGATCTAGTCCTCCACTGAAGCGTGACAGCGTCAGTCCACTGAAATCAGCAGGGCTGGGCTGGTTTACAGCTGCCTGAGGATCAGGCCTTGGGTCTGCTTGTTGTTGCATTAATGAAAGAAGGTTGCAAAATGATAGTAAAAGCTGCCTTCTTAACTGCAACAATTCCTTTCCTTCCCTACCTGGAAATGATGGGTTCTGCTTGGCTTTCTCTGGGAGGGCTCTTGAGAAGCACTGAGCTAAAGGAGTGAAGCATTGCCTCCTGGCTGGTTTCCCGATGACCTGGTGGATGTCAGCGTGGCCTTGCCATGTGCCATGGTAGCTACAGGGCGAGCATGGATTGATCTGTGCACGTTCGGCAGCCGTTTGGCCTTTTGTTTGCTTTTAAGTAGCATTTCAGCCCTACTGCAGGTGGCCGAGTACCCGCTGCTGCTTTGTGTTTGTGCACAGGAGAACTGCAGGCTGCCTTTGTGGCTGAGAGCACCGCTCTCTCAAACCAGATATCGTGCTTCCAGGAGTGCAGTTACTGGTTTTTCTTCTTTATTTGGCAAGGGGTTATTAAGGGTTTGGATATGTTGCTGCCAGTCACTCAAAGCAGGAAGGTGGAAGGAGGGCTGGCTGCCTGGTTGGCTCTCGCTAAAGCGTTTGCTGCAGGACTGCCAAGTCGGGCAGGGATTTCAGAGGAGGAAATCCTAATCTGCACGCTTCTTCCTCAAATCTGCCTCCTACTCCAGCATTAGAGAGCATCTAAAAGCAGCTGCCAGTGCAGCTGTAGTGCCAAGTACAGCGTTCCCCAGTGGGGTCTGCCCAGAGCACGCCTGAGCCTGTGATGGGAATTAAGGCTGGAGATAAGGTGCTTGTGTTGACTGACTTGTCACTTCTTCCAGCTGGCTCAATGGAAGTGACTCACTCTCCAGCCCGCCTGTAACCCTTACCTTCCCTCCTACCTGAAGCCTTACGTGGCTTTTACCTTGTCCCTCACCATGCTCTTGTCTTCTGGAGGGGCCAATGCAGCTTTGCCTTTGGCTCGGCGCAGTGAGGGTTGTCTGAAAGAGGG
This sequence comes from Gallinago undulata, assembly GCA_026546715.1. NCBI lineage: Eukaryota > Metazoa > Chordata > Aves > Charadriiformes > Scolopacidae > Gallinago > Gallinago undulata. Next base: position 23,718,979 of record JAOTQQ010000005.1, read on the forward strand.
TGGCAGCTCGACAGCCCCCGTCACACAGCCTCCAGCATGAAATCCGAGTGGGTAAATTCCAGCCACTTCAGTGGAAAATGGGAGAGGTTCCTCTGAAGCCAGGGAGGGCTGCTGGTGCCTGAAAGCACCGCCAGGCTCCAAATAGTGAGTGGAAAACTTGCATGTGGCTATATATAACCTACATTTGTTCCTCTGATGCATGGCACGTTGTCTGTGTAACTGGGAACCCCAGCCTGCTTTTCTGTGAATAAACCCTGAACTGCTCTGCTTCATGAGCTGGCTGTAGTGTTTTGCAGGTGTAAGTGTGTGCTAATTTAAATTTTGCAAATTCCAGAGTTTCACGTTTGTTTTATTACTGTTTTCCCGTGCTTCACATTAGGGACTAATACCTGGTAAAAGCTTTATAACTGCCTGGGTTTTATATTGCCTAACTCTGTAGGAAATGGGGCAATATGAGAATTGGGTTAAACCATGAGATAAGGAATACATTAAACATGCTTTTTCTCTCCTGTTACTGCCAAACCCTCCAGCCTGGGGCTGGATCTTGGAGCGAGTTGGATCTAGGACACTGCTTTAGCAGGTCTTTGCTTGAAACACAGATTTCTTCAGCAGTTTGGCTCATTTTAGTCTATAACACACTCAGCTTTGTGCTGCCACTGTTTGAATCTACAGGACATCTGCTGCAGGACAAGCGTGTTTGGTTTTGGGCACTGCTCTGACTCGGGGTTCGGTAGATCTAGAAAAGGGCCAGGATTCTCCTCCTGAGAAAGAGATAACTGAAGAGGATGTGACTGAGGGCTGTAAAATCCAGAGTAAAACAGGAAAACTGAATAGGGAATAACCACATGCTCTGTCTTCCAGGGGCATCAAATGAAACGGTCAGGTGGCAGATCTGAAATCAAACAGGACATCCCTCCTCACCCAGGGCACTGCCAAGCTGTAGCTGCAAGGTCTTGTGGATGTTGAGTTCTTATGTGGTCATAAAAGCAATTGGATGAATTCAAGGAAGAAATGTCTGTTGAGGGCTATTAAATATAAAAGCTTTCATCAGCTGTGGCCACGGTGTAGGCTCATGGCACAGGCACATGGTTAACAAGTTCCAGCAAAAGGGGCTTTGGGGACTGCATTGGATCATCTCAGCTAACTTCATCAGGTATCTGTCACACCACTGAGAAATGTTTCCAGTGCTAACCTACATAGTGTATCAGTGACCCACTGCTTCTGCTCCCTTTGCTGCCTGCAGAAAGGTCAAAGATAACGATTAACAATAAATAAATAACCCGAGAAAACCCCACTGCCTCCCTCTCGGGTTGTTCAGGTTTGAAATAAATCATCTTTCTATTTCTGAAGGCACAGATGACTTAAGCCAAATTGCATTTGGAGCTGTTATCCTCACGCTTCTGTTTTATTTATGCTGTCGTGTCTTGTGCTAACACTTTGTGAAATATTTATTTGCTTCTGGTCTCCCGCAGCTTAGCTCTGGATTCATGAGGCTCTCGCGTTATGTCTCAATTCTGTGCAGCTGCATTATGTCAAGGAAGGAGAAAATGAAGACTCCAATCTGTGTTTTACATTATAACAATGTACCGCTCATCACTGTAGGTAATGCCGTTCAACAGGTAGACATTTTGTGTGCAGGTGTCAGGTACGTGGGTTGTGTTAGAGCCAGGAAATGCTCGTGTGGTCAGAAGACCCGATGGACAGTTAGTTCTTCACCTGTATTTTCTTCCCAAGCCTGCCCTTGTGCTCGCTCCACAGGTCCCAGGAAACTGGTGTGAAAGAGTTTGGGAGGTGATGGGTGTATCCTAAAAGACACCAACGCACGATTTAGTGGTTCAAGGGATGCGTTAATTATCTCTGTAAGAAATGCTGCAAATACCTTTTTCTTCTGTTCAGGCCTGAAAGCGTGGGGCCAGAGTCAATCCAGTGAGATCTGCAATGCCTTCCCCAGGCAGGGTGCCAGCTTCCCTTACCTGGTCTGGAGGGGAACCGGGAGTGCTCTCTGCAGCTCTGCTGCATCTGGAGAGCCAGGGCGGATGAAACCTTCCCCCCCCCCCCCTTTATTAAAAACGCTAGCACAAGTGTGTTTGAATCCCTGCAAGATCAACTGTGTATGCTGTGTTGGGATCAGGCTGTCGGCTGATTTTAGACACTGAGGTGCAGCTCTGACACTCGGCCCAGGCAGCAGAACGCTGCTAGAGAGAAACTGTGATGCTGTTTCCAACCCCCAGCTGAAATCCAGACTAGCAGGGACTGGCTGTCACTTGAGTTGAACTGTTGTTCAGTGATTAGTATAAAATGTGCAAATGATTCTCAGTCTCGAGATGGATGGACAAGTTCATCCAGTCTGAGAACCACCGACAGGGCTGGCCCACGTAACTGAGCAGTGCTGCTGAAGGTTTAGCCAATACTGACCGTAAACTACCTGCATCTTCAGAAACAGTGTCTCAAAAACGTCTGGGTTGTGGCATGGGATTGTACCATGTAGGAGATTTTACTGCTGTAAACGTGAGCTTGGCACTCTGATGTCATGACTAGAAAACCTTTTGGAGTCTAAATCCAGCTTTAGATAAATATATTTTTATATATACACAGGTATGTGGGAAAAGAGCTGCTAAGCTGCTGTTGCCACTTCTTGCTGAATTATACCAACAAGCTCCTTCTGGTGTTAGCTTTAAGTGACATTTACTGTGTAAATGACACTGACATTCAAGACGAGATGCTGGCTTTTGCAGCGACTTGCTAATTCCTCCTGGGGTCTCCCAGGAGAAGAGCCCGCAGCAAAGAGCGGCTGCTTTTGCCGTGGGTGGTGCTTTGGCCTCCCGAGCCGGTCACTGTCTGGGAGGAGAGGGAGCAAGGAGAGCCTTGTCCTCACTTCAGCACTTCTTGCTTCCTTTCATGTCTCCAGGAAACCAGGGACACATTGATTTAATTGTCACGTTTCCACAACTGGTGGCACGTGTACAGCCATGGACTGAGGATGTGCTGGCCGTATTTACTAAATGCCTTTCACTAAAGATGGAGAGAAGGTCGATGAGTTGTGTTTAAAGGATTGATCATTTAAAGGAAGGGATAAGGGAATAACATCACCAAAACTTGCTGTACAGTGATTGCACACTGATCTTCTAAAGGATCAGAAATTTGTATTAGGTGATGCATAGCTTTGCTAGAATAAATTGGGATTTATTTATTTATTTATTTTTAACCAGAGGACAAACTTGAAAAGCTGAGAGCAGCGCTTTTTGAAGGACCAGTGGGAGTTAGTTGCCTAATTCACATTGACTTTTGGGGAGATCTGGCTGCTGAGCTGCTCTTTATGCCTTTCAGAAATCTCCCCTTAGTCTACATAATCTCTCTGTAACCCCTTTTTAATTAGCTTGTCTTTCTGGAAGAAGAGACCAAGAAGTCATGTTCAAAGATTATTGCTCTATCAAGCAGCTGCTAGAATAGACCAGTTAATGCTGCAAAATCTTATTTCAGGTCCAAGCAGCATGCCTGGTCTGCCTCTCCTGCCTAATTTGGCTGTGGGATGTAAATTACCCCCAAACTTGTTCAAACCCATTTCTAGCCAGGGATATAGCACCAGCTGGTCATTTATTCAGATAGCCTGGCTTTGAATGTCTTGGCAGGGCAAAACATTTGTAAGGGAGAGAAATGAGAGACTGGGGGTGCTACAGGAGATGAATGCCAAAAGCATGTGTATGCCAAGCAGGAGATAATGGTGCTACCTTTACTGTCCTAGGCACTCCATCTGCAGATCGTGCCACGGCTTTGCTCCTGCTGTTCGGGATCAAGAGAAAAATGTCAGTCCTGCAGGCAGTGTTGGAAGATACAGCATAAAGTTGTGTAGGGAAAATCAAAGTCTTTTTAATGGGAAGTTAAGCTCCTCCAGTGAAATTCAGGGTGTGAATGAGGAAAGGTTTTTGAAGATTCTTAAATTGTTTTTGCATCTATAATAATAAATTCAGCTCATGATTGATACAATGACGTGGTAGGAGCTTGGTGGATTTGAACCCTTGAGGCAAAATTTGTGGTATTGTCATGAGAAGACCATTCCCTAAAGCAGGTGGGGGAAAGCTGTCCCAGGGGCTGGGGGAGGCTGAGAAAGGGGAGACTGGCAAACTGGGGGCTGGGAAAAATACTGGATATTGCAATGGGGAGAAAAAGCTGCCTTTATATTCTTCTGTGTTCTGGACCTTGCCTGGATAGAGAACTGAGTGGTGCTTGTGTATGAAGTTGAATAGAAAACAGCTCCATTTTAACTTTCATCCTTAGAGGATGGGAGAAGAGAGAAGCAGGAATAATTTTGGGGGTGGAGGGAGGGCTTGAGCAGCTCTAACTGCTTCTAAATTTTTCCCTGGCTCTTGCCATTAATGTAGTAGTGATCTGGTGAGGTAAGAGCTGTTATGCTGACCCTGTTACCTGTTTCATAAATGATTGAGAGCCAAGCAATTGAGTTTTCACTTGAGCTAATTTAGAGCTAGCATAGATGTGCATGGGGTACCCTTCTGCCCTTTCCTCACACCAGTTGAGCTCCGCAGTCATGTGCCAAATCTGTGCAAAAGACATTCCAGCTTTCAAAGATGCACCATAGTTTTTTAATGCTTCATCTCGGGTTTTGTACTGAAGGTTTAAGGTCCAGTTCCTCACTTGCTAATGTGGTTGCCAGCAAAGATAGAATGGTCAATCTATGTAAGATCAAGTCCTGCAGTGGCGTACCCTTCGAGCAAAGGTCTCTAGGACTTGCAGTGGAATTTGGTGGTGTCGCTGAATGTAGCCCCTCTGCTCTCGGGGAGCTGGGTCAGCCTTGCCCCCCACGTACTTGGGAAGCATTTTAAGATCCTTGAATGGAAGGCAGAGAACAGATATAACATAAGTCACAAAAAAGTTACTTTTTAGTTCTTCTAGAATAAAACCAGCAAAAAGGAGGCCGAGCACTGTGAGTGACCACCCTAAAGGAGACCCTTCAGATTGAGCTGGCTACAGTCAGGCTACTCTGAGGGGAAAAATAAACTCTCCTATATCCTTGCTCTCAGCAAGTCCTTTAAAACATCACCACGTCCTAAGCACATGAGCTAGAAAAACAGCTGCCTTCTCTGCTCCTTCTCTGCCTGATGAGGTTAATAATAACTTTGAATGCATATGTACAGCATTAGCTTTCATGGTAACATGCATAATTCAAATCCCCCAAAGAACAGTAGAGCTTTGAGGAAGCAAACTTCCTTAATGTACTGGGCAAGGATCCAGCTTTTACCAGCTGTTGAGGGTTGATGTACAATTTTTGGTTAAGTGAATAATTTATCATGGATATTATCTGTAGTGTATCACATCCCGACAGTTTGTAGGCCTGTGCATATGGCTCTTGAGATGCCACAACACTGCCATATGCTTCATGGCCCATTACCACTTCAAACTCCCTTAAGATGTTTTCCCCTATGTTAAGTATGTTAGAAGTGCAGTGGGACCACTGGCTTAGTGCAAATACTGGCTGGATTTTCCACCTCACCCCCTTCATTTGGGAAGAAAAAAGGGAAAGGACCATCCAAACTGTGTCCACAGCCTTGTTGTCCTTTTAAATAAGCTGCCTGCTGCTTCATGATACAGATGTGGATTATAAATTCTGCAGAACACCTGCCCTGAACTCATCCCCAGTGACCCCTTGTAACATGGTTGTGCTGTGTTGTTACAAATCTATTTACTGTAGCTCCAGTCTGCTGACTGCATAAATCAGGACTCCTTTAATCAGGCGGTGAGGGTGCTCTGCCCCTTGTATCCACAGCACCAAAGCAGGACTGGGATGTACTGAGAAGACTCTGCGAGAGGTCTTGTAGTACTGTGTCCCAAATTCCAACCACAGATGTCCTGTTTCTTGGTCAGGAGAAGGAATGCTGAAGCACTTCATAGTTTACATAGCTGCTATGGTGCAGGAGAGGGAGAAAACATCTGGGTTGTTTGTCAAGTTGATTGCTTATATAGGAAGCAGCTTCATATGATAAAAAGACTGAGTCAAGATTGAGAGCAAGCAGCTGCTTAGCTGTAATTATAGCTATGTGTCCATCACAAGGACCACTAGACCAGCTTCAGCTACAAAATGTGCTATTTTTAAGTTCAGTGACTTCATGTCCAGGAGAAATACCTTTTTTCAACTGCATCTTGAACTCTTGTGTGGTGCTACTGGTCGGTGGTCACCAGGTTCTCTGTGGTTGATGGTTGTAGTTTTCAATAAATGAAACAATCCCTGCATGAGAGGTTTTCATTTTTGAGTATGCCTCAGGATAAAAAGTGATACAATGGGACCTTTCACTGATGCTGGATGAATTATTTCCAGTTCAATGTTACACATGTTTTTCCTTCAGTAAAAAACTACACTCTTTTCAAACAGATTGCATTTTTTAGATCTGTTTATTAGTCTCCAGTTGTCTCCCTGTGTAAAGATTGTGTCAGGCTTTCTCTTGTGAGCCTGTTGCAATCAGGTTGTTTTGGTTGCGTGAGATGCTATTTTTTTCCCTGTTTCCTGATTAGATTTAGAATTTTTATGTTTTCAGTCTTTTCTTACAGTATTATTTACCTTAGTGTGAGTACTGGTCTTTAAATCATCGCTTCTGCGTGCTTAAACATTAGAGATCCTGTGGGAAGTGGAACAGGAAAGGGGTGTCGTGATGGCCAGCACCAGTGTGATGGGTTTCAGGTCCCTGGAGCACATCTGCTGGTTTGCTGACAGCAGGCACCTTCAGGTCCTTCTGGCAGTGGGAATCCTCCCCCTCTGCACTTCAGCAAGAAGGTGGCAGCGTATCTTAAGCATATTGGTTATTGCTTTCCCTCCAGTTATGCAGGGAGAGCTGTGAGCAGTGAACTCTGCTCGGCTGCAGAGAGGAAAAAGGGACCCAGAGGAGCTGACCCCAGCTCAGGAGCTGGAAGATATCTCTGCTGGTTTTAAGGGTTTTTAGGGTCCCCTCCCTAAAAGAACTGAATGCGGGTAAATTGCGAGGTGAGGAGCTGGGTTAATCCTGCCAAGATTGAAACCTGTGCTTTGCTGAGATCTGGTCACATCAGAGCTGCTGCCTGGACCAAGGCGAGCCCGTGCCTTGTGAAGCAATGACCTTTCCTGGCTGGGATCAGCATGGAGGACGCATCGCTCCATGGCTAAGCGCACTTGCTGCTAGCAAGGGAATGTTTATCCAGTGTCTTGACTAATCAACCTTGAAAAAGGGTCAGATGGATTTACTCAAGCATCTAAGTAACCTTCATGGCAAAAGATGGAAGCCCCTCTGTGTGCGTTAAGGGGCTATCTGTAGCCCTGGACTCAGAATAGTGCTGTCTGGAGTTTAAGCTTTTATAGCATCATGGTCTGAATCTGACACTGGAGCACTTTTTGTTTCTGAATACACCCCAGTCCTGTCATGTCGTTCACAATGGCCATATGGGGTGTCTTTCCTGTGGACTCATATCCTGGTGCTGACAATCTGAAAACTTGGCTGTATTTCTTAAAATACCCTTTGGCGGTGGTGTCCTGCCTTGGTCTGCTTGCTGTGCTCTGCTTCACTCCTGCTCCTCTTTCACCCTGCTGCTTTATGCCTCTCAATTCCACCCATTGTACTCCTCCTTCCTCATAAGGGGAAATTTTAAGGATTGTTCAGTGCCTCCATCTAGGTTTCCTTAAATAACAAGACCTCCAGAAACATAATCTCATTTTATGCCTCTAGCTTTGGCAAACAGAAGATGACAAAAAAAAAACAACCCACAACCCTACTCCCCCACCCCAGGTAAGGTACTGTTTTCTTCTAGTGTTTCTAGAGAGATTAAACAATGCTAAGGATAAGGTCAATATTTAAACAAGAAGTTCTTGAAGCTTGTGTTCCTTTAAGAAGATCGTGCAATGAGCTGAAATATGAGCAGACCAATTCCTGTCTCCTACAGGGGATATTCAGCATGTGTCTCCTCCCGTAAGCATTAAGCCCAATATATTCTTTTGGAACTATCATATTAAATTAAGATGTAAAATTACAGCAAGGTTTTCATTCTTTGTGGCAAGTGGCATAACAGCTAGAAGGAAAAAAAAAACAAACAACAAAAACAAACACACCAAAGAATTGCTTTAACTGAAAGTCCAAGAATGACATCTAGTGGCTTCAAGTGAGACTTCTGGGATCATCTTATGTGAGAACGTTTTAAAACGAAGTATCACGGTTTTTCTTTGCTGTTTTTATGCTTGGAATCCAACTCCCAATTTTGAATCCTTCCCACCTACCCATTTAAAAATGTTCTGCAAGCTGAATGATTGTTCTTCAGGCTTGCTTTGCTGGTTCCAGTGATCTCAACTTCACTTTAGCTTCATAGAAATGCTTTTTTTTTTTTGCTCTATGGCTGAATGAATACCATCTATACCACAAAGATAAATGAGTACTTGTTTCCTTTAGCTTCTTTAAGTCAAAATGAAAGTGAAGGCATTATCTATGGTATTTCCAGCACCAGACTTACCTAATGAGAGCTGAAAGAAACAGAAAAACTCTTACACAGTGGGAAGAATGGAAAAATACCCATTCCGTGGGTTCATAGTGAGCCTGTTCTGACTGTGTTTGGTCATTTGAAACTTAGAAAGGTGAAACTTTTGGTAAAGCATTTTTTAAAAGGTGCTTAAAACGTGGTTTAAAAGGTGCTAAAAATTTAAAAATTTTAAAATTTTTAAAAGTGCTTCTTTTGGGGTAAGGAGAGTCAATTACTGGGCAAGAGATAGAACTTGGAGGATGGATAAATTAAGAATTGATATTCACGATGGCAGCATCTTGCTTCAAGAGGATGGGGAAGTTTCTCTTTGTTTAATACACAGGGTCATCTGAAAGTGAGACAACCAGCTGACAAGTCTGGCTGACTCACATCTGGAGGTATTTTATAAGTAGCTGTAGTTATCAAAAGAAGATGCATGTTCGAGTCATCTGGTCGCCCCTGTATACAATGGGGAATTGAATGCCCTGAGGATGATGACAGTGTCTGATCTTTCTGCATCTTAAAACCCCGTAGGAGCTGATAAATTTCGTATAATATATTCATCATAGCAAATGTGATGATCCCACCACAACATAGTTAATCTTGGCTGTAATGTGTTACACATGTCTGCTTTAAAATTAAGACTCTACTTTTTCTTATGCTGTTGAGCTTGTAAATATAGCTCTGCCTCCTCTGCTGGGAATGAAGAATTTGGAGTCTCATTAGTAATTGATTGCATTCCCTCTCTTAGCAAAATAAACAGAGAATGGATTTTAGCCTCATGCTTTAAACTTGGCTATAATGCCACGTAATGAGGTAAATAGTTTCTGGCATAAATGCTCTAGTTGCCTTTATTAAGAGAGAGTTTAAATTGATACAAGCAGAGTCCTTTTATCCTTTTACTCAGCAGGCAGCAAATGAGGTGGGTTAATATCTTTGGAGGAGGGGCGAGCTGGGTTATAAAGGGCAATCTTGATCAGGATATAAAACTGAAAGGAAAGAGTGACTTGTGGAAAAATTGGATGAGTGGAAGCATGGAAGAAAAAGCCCCAAACTTAAAACTAGGCTGATATCTTGACAGCAAAAACTCAGTTTTTAAACAGGAGCTTGATGCAGCACAGCAAAGACTCACAAGTGTAACTTCCACATGATGCTCCCAGTTGTAGCTCTGTCCTCATCTAAGCTTCAGATGCTGTCCAGAGGGATTGCAGAAGGACAAAATGTAAACCTACGGGGGAAAAAAATATTTAAAAAAATGCTGCTTTGATGCTCTTGCTTCCCTCAGCTAAAGACAGGGGGGCAGCCCCACTGCTAAGCATCCTCTGGAAGAAAGGTCCAATGCTTAGTGGTCCAGAGGCAGGGCCTGGGGACAATATTGTCTTAGGAACAGGGAGGGGAATTGGAGGAAGGCAGGAGAGTTGAGTTAGAGGAGTAAGTGTTGGAGAATAGTTGGTGGATTTAGTGATGAATGTGACGAATACGATCTGGATACAGTCCTGAATGCTGCAATTCAGGAGTAGTTGACTTGGTTGCAACCCTTCTAGGCTTGGTGGTTTTACTGTTTTCTCCCAAGAGAGAATTTAGTGATGGATCAGTGTCACCATTCAGAAAAGTTTCTTCCTATGACTTTATTAGGAAGCTTTATTTTGAAGAGGGCAGTAGTACTAAGTGGGGTTATCCAAGGTTGGTGTCCTGTGCAATCTTTAATGAGACAAATACCTCCAGGTATGAAAGTCCATTATGAACTTCTCACTCGTTACTGGAGACGAGTCTTTCTATGATTGCCAAAAAGAAATATCTGAGCCTTAGCACAGGAGGGTATGGTAGGGCAGCTCTGTCTCTGAAAATCTGGCTGCGTATTTCTGCAAGTCCAGAGGGAGCCATACTCTGTACTAGCCGGTGATGGAGGTGATGAGGGACCTCAAAGAGCAGTGCTCTCGTGTGGGTCAGCACAGGGAATGCTCAGCTTGGTTTCCCAGGAGTGTGGTACCAAATCAGAGAAGCACGTTGCGTGGTCCCAAACCAGAAGAAGGAGCTTGGGGGTAGGAGGGAGAAATATGTTATGATCGCAGATGCCCACTAGATGGCAGTGCTGTCACACAGACTGACTTTGCTGTGCTTGAAACGGGGTGTTCTCTGGAGTAATTTGGCTGCACCCACAGTAGAGAAGGACAGGCTCTGCTAAATTGAAAGCAATAATCATCGCTTTTACCCTACTTAAGTTTCTTCTTTTGTTTCTATTTTCTCCTTTGAAATGAGAGGCAATTTTCACAGCAAATATTAAACGGGTACTTGTTTTCAGTTTGTTCATTGTTTAATTTGGAATGTTAAGCCTTTATCAGTTCCAAAGAGAAATGAAGCTAACAAAGCTGTGGCATCAGCACTGAGAACGTGTGCCTTCACTGAGTTTTATTATTAGTAATTATGCCAAATGTTTTAACCATGACAAATTGTTTGGAATAACATGCAATGCTCCCTGTTGAACAGAGCTAAAAACTCTACCTGGTCTGTTGGAGAACTGGACAAGGTGCTGCTTTACTCAAAGGGCCATCTCTTCCCTCTGTGTTGCTCCTTTGGAGTCAGTGGAGAGACTCTGATTTGTATGACACGTTCCAGACTCTCTTGTTATCAGAAAGGTGACTATGGCAGACGTTGTTTCCCTGCCTTCTCAGACTATTAGCCACAACTCTAATTTTAGTAATCCTCTAGGTTTCCTGTAGATTTTTTAAAAAAATAACTAAATCAATAAACAACAACAAAAACCCCTTAATCTTTCTCCACATAGCTGTCCTGTATGGCAAGAGAGCTCAGCTACATCTTGTGGGAGGAAGACTTCCATTAGGAGGAGTGCTCTTCTGAAAGCTCCCAAGCAAACAGAGCTTCCCAGAAGCCTGAGCTGTTGTGCCTACAATCATAGTTCTGTCTCCTTGGAGTTTCCGTATCGTTCCCTGGTGAACAGCATCAAAATCTTTTGGATTTCTAAAGCATCTCTCTGGAAGTCTACTGTGATTTTCAGGGCCTCTAACAAGAATCCTCTTTGGTAATGCAAAATCAGGGATATGCTCTGTCTCCCAGTGGTAATCAAGTAGCGGTATAACCTGTTTGTTGTATAAGGTATTTGTTGTTTGTGATAAAATGAAGCTCCTCACCAGGTTATCCAGAGGGATGCAGTGGGATAGCCCAGGCAGAGTCTGGTCCATGCAACCAGGCTGATGTATGGTATGTGGCTTTTAATTCTGGAAGATCCTGTTTCCTCATTCATCAACAAAGGTTCTGCTGTCCCAGAAGCATTTGTAGCAAGCTCTGCTCTTTGTGTGGTTACACACAATGTGAAACCATTCCACTGGCAAAACTCTGTAAGCAGGTTAAGGAGTTTGACCACACTAAAGTATTTCTTTCCAAGTAGGAAATCTGCTTAAAAGCTTGTGTGGCCAAGCTGAGTTGAATGTAAATTGCAATGGACTTTTCTCAGGTGTCTTTGCTCAGCTCTTTGTGCTTTGTATCACAGCATGTTTTTACAAAATATAAAGATAAATGATTTGTAGCGTGTTGCTCTTCATGGTGGTTGTGAGCCCTTCATCACATCCTTTAGATAGCCATCTATAAGTCACGGTACCAGCATCACCCCAATGTATTATTGTCAGCAACTCATTGCAATGACAAGGAGGAAGAGGTGGTGTGTTGTTGTTGGTTTGTTTTTTTTCCTATTAGGTTACTTGTTGACTATATCCATGAGAACAGTTTCCTGAAGGCTTTTGGTACTTTTTGGCAGAATATCCAATGTTGTTTCTTCCCTCTTGAATATCAGTGTGGTTACAGTTGGTACACCTTAACTGCTGCAGGAAAAATAATAGTCCAGAAAAACATTCCTGTTGATCTTGAGATCTCTGAACCCCCTGACAGTGGTACAGGGCTTTTGGTTTGTTAATGCAATTTACAGGCACAACTTGCACTAGCAAGTTATAAAAGGGCTGGAAAGTCCCCTTTATATAGAGATTCATGGCTTGATTTTGCAGAGATACTGCTGCAGAAATTTGGCAGAGTTTGCTCAAGAGACTTCTTTTTTTTTTTTTCTTCTAATTATTAGTATTGATCAGGAAGAGCATGCTGAATTTCATAGCTTGGTATTTTCCCTACATGATCTCCTCACCACTGTCTAGATAACACACTGAAGAAATGCAAGCTTGAGACAAAGGGTACTTCCAGGGTGTCTGCTGAGAGGACTTCCCTTCAGTGTCAGCCAGATGGACTGGGTGGGTATCACAGTTCAGACTCGTAAACAGACTCGACTCCATCTGGCTTAGAGATGAATTTCATTCCCAGAAATGTAATTCTCACACCAATCTCCCTCTGTATAATCCATCCTTCTCTCACATATGCACACACTCTGTTTCTTTCATTGACTGGTAAATAGAAAAGGTTTGTTGTGCAGATGGAAAGCACCATGTTTTCCCTGCTCTTCTTGATCATGAGTTCCCTGCTTCCCTTGGACTGCCAGTAAAGGCAGAGTTTTGAGCTCAAATGGAGCATTTCCTGCTTCCCAGAGGGGTGAGGGAGAAGCCAAGGAGAAATCCCTGCAGTTGAAAGCCTTTTGTTTTCCAGATTTCTCTAATAGGAGCCTGACTTTGCAAATCTTACTTGAGATTGTGATCTCCCACCCCCATCATTTAATGTTTTGCCACTGAAGGATTAACTTGAACTGAGCAAAACCTGTTTTCAGTCTAGGTGTGCTGGAGATACTGGTCTCTAAGGGCTGCCCCCGGTATAACATAGGAAGGGAATGCAAAGGTGGCTGTATATGTAGTATGACTCTGCTCCTTGACAGGGTTGATGTCTGAAGCTGAAAACTGGTGGTGGACAGAGATACATCCTCTTCTCTAGGTCATTTGAAGCCACTGCATCTAATGACATATCCTGGGGAGACATTTTGTGCACAAAGGTACCTAAGCAAGCCAAGCTGGCTTTGTAGCCCTTTGCAGCCCCAGAACTAAGCCTCTCAGGGTCCAAGTGGAAGTGTCCTGTGTGTTTGTTCTTCCCTGGCAGCGAACAGTCCATGTTTCAGTAGAGACACTTCTCCTCTTACCCCTCCTGCTCTCTGCCTGCCTTCTGCTGTGATTGCGTCCTTGCAAGCTGGAAGTGCAAGGACTTGTGCAAGAGCTTGGGAACCCATCACTGCCCAAAATAGTCAAATTAGTAAACCCACGACATTTAATGTCTTAAGATATTGAAGTCCAAGTGAACCAAGTTAGAGAGGTTTCACCCCCAGAGACAAGAATGGAGTGGGCAGTGGGAATGAGCCTGAAGTTAGTTTGCACAATTAACTTTTCCAGCCAGTAGAGCCATCGCTCTAAAGGGCACCTGTACCTTCAGCAACAGAAAAGCCACTTCTTCTCCAGTACATCTGGTCCTAGCTATGTTGTCTGCCTCCTCTAGGCTTTTACTCAATTCTCTTATTTCATACAATCTTTTGTTTCTCTTTCTGCCTCATTGGGGGTTTTTGGTTGGCTTTTTGATTTGAGATTTTTTCTCCCCCTCCAGCATTAAATATTTATCCCTTGTTCAGCTGAGAGCGTACTTTGGGCATCCTGGAACTCGTGTCAGATTTCTGAAGTGCCACTGGTGAAACAGCTCTGGCATTACAACAGAATGACTTGCATCTGTTTGTGGCTACCTGTGGTCCTTTAATTATCTGGCTAACATATTCCGTGGGAGAGAGCTGGTCTGTCCGGCACAAGGCTAAAAATTATTTGGTGCTTTATCTTTAAACCGCAGATTCCAAAAAGGAGAAAAACAGAAATGCACTGTTATGACCTTCGCTTCCCAGCTCATATCCTGGATACATCAAATAGCACTGGTAATGCCCTGGTCTAACTCAGCAGGCATTTAATGAAATGCCATGTAAATTATTTAAGATAGATTTTAATTAAAGCCAGACCTCTGACTAGGCAAAAGTTGTATGTATTGTGTTAGCTAGATGGAAGCTACTTTCGGATTCATTGCTGTGTTTTCATGAAATACCTCTTAATCCAACTCAGCCCCCATCTGCATCGCCTTGGGAGGAGAAAATGTGATAACATTCATGATAAATTTCCTGCTAAGCTCAGTCGTATTCCTTCTGAAGTCAACAGGATCTCTGTCCCTGCTTTCAGCATCCTGGTGTTCATGGCTTTTTGGCTTTCCTGTAAAGCCTGCTGTTTGGCTGGAGCAGGGCATGCCTGTTGCTCTCCCTCTGCGATTCCTGCTCCATAAACTGTTACTGTTGTTTTTTGTTTCCTAGATGTTTTCCCTTATTTCCCTAATAATGCCTCTGTTCTCCTTGGATAGAAACTCTCAGTTTGTGTGAAAGCAGACAGACCTACTTCCTTCATTCTGAGTAGCAACACTTGGAGGAAAGGTACTTCTACCTTGCTGTTGATGACATCTATATTTGCAACAGCATTGTTTATGGAGCAGGATTTCTGCACATTGGCGTCTGTGTCTTCATCAGAGGATAATTTCAGAGTTTGTTTCCAAACAGTTTGCTTTGGCATACTTCATACAAAAGTCAATATTAGTCACTGGAAAGTTAGGACTTTGGTCTTAGAAGTAGTAACATCTCTGGATCCTCTTGGCAGTACTTTACTCCCCAGTGGGTTCAGTGATGTCTTAAAGCTGGCAGAGGTAAAAGATCACAGGGCATCTGTGCAGGCATCTCTTGCAGTGCTCCCTGGTGGAGACACCTTGGACCTCTGTGAAGTTTCCAAAGCAACTACAGGAATGGGAAGAGGGTTGGAACTGTGCCTGTTGCACTGCGCTGAGAAACAAGCCTCTCACCCCACTGCTGGCATTCACTGCGTGGCTGTCCCCTTTTTAACTACAGTATAGAACTTATTCTTACAGTGACCTGACAGAATCAATCACTGTGTTTGAAGGAATAATATATATATTTATATAAAATAGAGAAAAGCATTTCAGTTCAAAGCTTAGCATAAATAATACATTAGGTTTCCTTCCTAAGCTGTGGTTTACCATCATGCTGAGACACAAATGTAAGGGGGGGAAAACTATTATACAGAGCTCAGCAGGCTTCCGTCTTGTTACTTATACATAAACTGAGGGTAGGTTGCCCCTCTGTTCACATTATGAGGTGATTAGCATGTTGTTTAACATCAATTATGTATGTTCCATGTTTACAGACATGTTAAATTATGCAAGCTGTAGTCTTTAGACTTTCATTTAATTTGTTAAGAGGGGGGAAAAAACAACTACAACAAAGCAAACCTTTTAGTTCAGTGGCCTTCCCTCTTTCGCATATGCGCCCTGGTTTTTACAGTCTGGACAATATCAGTGAATGAGATGCTCCCCCGTTTCTTTCCGCTGTCCCCTGCCTCTTGGGGACGTGTGGCCCGGCTGCCAGCCTGGCACTTGGGCTGGTGGCACCCACGGTGGCTGGCTGTAGCAAAGTGTCTGGAAAATGTGTCTTACAGCAAAATAAAGGCACTGTGGCTGCAAGTCCTTTCTCTAATTTTCTTTACACTAAATGTTAACTTAAAAAAATTGATGAGTGTAGGTAGATCCAGAAATGCTTCCCTAAGAACACTTGCCTTGCGTAGCAGGCACAGACTGGATCTTGCCCTTTCTAGGGCAGGTAAATTAGTGTTTTGAAGCATGGTAAACTTGAGCTTAAATAGGATTTCAAGGACTTGAACACTGTGGTGTATTTAATGATCTGAACTCAGTACTGGAAAACCTTTCTATGAGTACTCATCAGACAGTGTCAAGATGTAGAGTGTTCACTGACACTGCACCAGATCTAAGCACAGTAAGGTTAAAATGGGAACCTGACCTGTCCTTGAAGGACATGGACTCCTTTGATCTGCTATGCATGTTTTCCTCATGAGTAAGTGATACTTGCTGGGGATCCTGAGCAGTGTTTCATCTGCAGGGAGAGGAACCCTCATTTCCTAGAAAAACATTAGCTTGCAAATTCCCAGAAAGAGTATTTTTACTTTTCAGCTATTTACTCCAACTGAGAATCTTTCAGCGTCTGGAAGGAGATTGTGGTTGGGGAAGTGCAGTGTCTGGAAGAATCACATAGCCATAAAGCACAAAATACTTCCTTGCACAAATTGAAGACCTGCAGTAAAAGTCACAGGCTACAGCTATGCTGTGCTGTAAGAAAAGAGCCTGAGGGCCCAAGGGCATGCTGAAGGTCATAGGTCCCTGCAACAGCAGGAGCTTAGCAAGGTGAAATTCCCAGCTGAGGACCTAAGGAGAGAAACACATCCTCAGCTATGAAGAAAACACCAAAGGGCAGAAAAAGACATGCTTTTTGCATGCATGCAAAACAAGAATGTAGTTTATGCACCCTGCTTCTTGTTTTGGGGGGAATCACGTGCAATGCTTCTGTGAAAGAAGAGCCTTATGTACATCCTCTTTAAACCCTACCCAATACAGTGATGAGTCCGATGCTGTGAAGACATAATGTGACAGGTTGCTGGCCTGCTGGGACCAGTGGTTTGAGCAGAAGATACCTGGCTGCTACTCTCTTCAAGCTAACCTAAGTACACAAAGCCATCCTAAGAACACTAAAATAAGCTGTGGGTTTGCATCCTGTGCTTATTGCAATAATGAAGCAGCTCTTGAAACTAGACCTTGTTCCTGTGGCTTCATACAACTTCTGAGCTGATGTCCACGCCTGGAGAGCAGGATGTGGTAGGGCTGGCTTCAGAGCCTGACAACCAGGGCACAGCCAGCCACAGGGGCATGTCAGTATGAGACTCTTTGTTAGTGTTATGGACGTATATTTTATTTTTTTTAAGGGGTAAGGGATCCACTTTATTCAGGAACAAACTCAATTAGGACTGACCTTTACTTAATTGTGTAAGTTGCATCTCCCCAGGTACTAATATTAAGCAGGAGAGTTGAGCAGTGCAATGAGATTCTTCAGTATTTCGATGTTACATGTTACTGGCAAACAGATAAAGAAGAATGTGATACTAACCATCTCCTTTACTGTCAGCATAAAATCCAGAATAGATAATGGGCCAAATACAGAGTCTTAATGCACACAAAGAGCTCATAATCCCAAAACAATCTGTGTAACACCAGGGAGGGATGTTATGTTGCAGGCTGTGACTCAGTAAGGAGAAGCCAGGATGTCCAACATGATTCATCATGGTCACAGATATTAAATGGGGAGCAGGATCAGCAGTGAAGCAGACTTAGAATCTCATTTTACAGCGCTGTCACAGCGGCTCCTGACAGGCTGTGCCTACATGCTGTGCAGTCGGCAAACATACACCTGTCTGGGTAATAGCTATATATAGAGATAGACATACACAACATGCACACACATCTCGCAGAAAGAGATGGGGTGGCTCATAAAGTAAGTTTATAGAAAGGTGAGATTAAGCTGGAGAGGCAACAAAATGCTCCAGGAACTTAAATGAGAAATATATGTTGGCAATGGTACAGTGCTTAGAACAGAAAAATCAATTATTGTTTAGCTGCAGTAGAGGATATGGATCATTTAGCAAGGGCTTTTAGAAAATATCCCAAGAATAGTAACATCACTTCAAAGGACCTCAAAGCAGCCAGTTATTCTGTGAGTTACAGTTCCCAGTGACAGATCACCACCTGCCATGTTGTAGAGAGTAAGTCTATTGAACCAAATTTGAGATGCATTAGAAGATATCAGAAGTTACTTTACCAGCCTAACACTGAGGCATGTCACAGGACCTGGAGATCTAGGAGCCTGGGATTTGTACTGTATCCCCCAAGTCTTGCAAATTATTTTAAATTCGAAACAGCACTTTGAGGGGGGAAAAAGTCTTACTTTGAGACCCACCTTTGTGACACCTGTAAAATTTAAGGCAATTGCTGATAATTTTAGTGGATAGAGCAGAGTTTGGAGTTTTGCTGATGTATATTTATTTTTCAGAGGAAGTGAGGGCTCAAATGATTTTGAGGCAGCAATCTATGCCCATAGCTACCAGCTAAGTGGGTGATGTTCCTTGATGTGTCTTTCATAGGTGTTTTTCACCCTTGATTGTGTTTATGCTAACTTGAAGCTCTTCTGTTGTAACTCAATTGTGAGGGATTTGGTATGTTTTATACATTGTATGATAGTGCAGGGTCTCTATTATCCAGCAGCACCTTAATGCTACTGCTGTAGAAGCAAATGGGAGCAGTAATGGTGCAAAATTACTCTTCTGAATTACCCATATAGGTATGTGTCGGGTTGTGCATGCAAACCAAACCAGCAATGGACAACACTAGAGATTTTCATACAGCTCTGAGAAAAGCACGTTGTTAATCAGAGCCAGGCATTTGTGAAGTAAAGAAAACAGATGTCTGTGTATGCATTTGATAAGCAGCAAGATTTCTTTATTTTGTCTGTATTTCTTGACTGCATTTGTTTGGAAATGTGTATCTAATAAATTGAAAACATCAGTAGCCACCCAACCTCTGCTTAATGTTAAACTGCGAATAAACTGTGGAAAAGAAGCACTTCCAGGCAAAGATTTGTCTGATCCAGGTTACAAATTAAAAAGTGGGCCTATTAAAGTGCCTAATCCCTTTTCCTGCCCTTGGCACATGTTTTCCTGTGAATTATTAAGAATTAACTGAAGTTGATAGTATGAGAAACTTTCTGGAAACTGTGGTGTTTTGTGACTATGTCTTTCATCATAATGTGAAAGAAACTCCTTTTTATTTTTTCTTTCTTTTCTCTCTTCTCCACCCATTCCAGTCCAGACTCTTGCAAGTACAACTGATCTATCTACTCAAGAGAGTAAACACAAAAAAAAACCAAGAAAAGAAAAAAGAAAATTCAGCTAGTGACAGTGCTATTTTTAGTGTGCAAAATATACTTGTGCTTCCTTCCACCCCCCCAGCCTTTTTCGTATAAGGGCCATGGGAATTGTGTCAAAAGTTGTGGAAATGTAGTCTGATTTACCAGAGCCACAGGCATGCTTGTACCTATAACAGTAAGGTGAAATAAAGAAAATTTCAAATCAATGTCTGCTTCTTTAGGTATCTTGGCCTAGAATTTGCTGTGCTGAGAGACGAGGAAGCTCCTCTGTTTTCAGGAGTAACTTGTATCCTTTGCTGTCAACAGCTTCTGAGAGTTTTGAAATTAATAACACTGTTCTAAAACAAACGTCAGCAAATCATGTTCCTGCAAGGTATCTAGTGGTCACTCGTTCTTTCCTTGCATGGAACGTTGGCAGGAGCACCACGTTCCATCCCATCAGGGTGCAATACAGCATTTACACTTACCCTTTCTCATCTGCAGTCACCAGACTGGCTCCACTCAAAATGATCCTGCAATGTAATAAGGAAAAGTGTTACCTTTCATGGCCCTTTTGGAGAGGTACCTGAGCCTCAGGATTAGGTGCAAGTGCTGTGGATTCTGGGACAGGAGTTTTTTTTTATCCAATACTTAAATTAATAGTTACAGAGAAACTTCAGTCTTGTTATTAGTATAGCTGCTAATCTGGTTTAGATCCTTAAAACTCAGGTTTCATTGGTGTGCAAACGTGTTTCTGTAAGTATGCATGTGTGCCTATGTGTCTGTGGAGGACAAATGTCCATTTTACTGTTTCCATTGCCTGACAATTAGAGTACTAAATAACATAGTGAGAGCTTGCTTTGCTTCTATTTCCAGAGTCTGTATGAGGTACTCTCTGTATTTACATTTTAATGATGCATCTCACTACTTTTGCTGCCCCCTTTCCCAAGCATTTAACCTCTCAGATTCTACTCAAGTAAGACTTTGTTCTTGGTTGATCTACCTTTGCTCAAAGGCACCCCTGCTCAGAAAAACCTCCAACAAAGCAAGAAGCAAATAAGAAGCAGGTGAGTTAGATTTAGGTATTACTGAGAGCAAAGGGTGCTTTGGAGCAATAGATGTCTGTGGGTTTATTTGTGGCTCTTGTGTTTTCCAGATGACATTCACCAAATGTCCTTGCACTCAATCCAGACCTTATAATTTGCCTTTGTCTCAACTATAATATTTGATTACAGGATAGTGAGCTGCTCAAGGACTTTTCTGAAAATATTGGTGGAAATGGAAGGGAAACTGATTCAACCCCATATCTTTGCTTCAGTGGGTTGAATGAAGGATGTTGGTAATGTTATCGGGGATGTATGGCTGAGAATCGTGGTTCAAGGTCCTCAAGAATGAATGAAATGTCTTGCTTGTCTCTTTGAAACTAAAATGGATCTTTATTTGAAGATGTGTGTCATGGTATTTTGTGAGCTTTGTCAGGCGTGTAAGTGTGGTAATACTGTGTTCAGGAGAGGATTTCAAGAAGTATAGTAGTATAGATCTACTACAGAGCACAGCTGTTGGCTCCTGTTTACCCTTACCTAATTCAGTGTAAAATGCACTTTCTACTGCTGATCGGTCCTAGTTAACCTCCCCTATATATCACACGTTGTTTCAAATTAGGAACGGTGTAATAGACTAGCAAGAAATTCTCTAGGCTGAGGATGAGCAAAGATTCCTCTGGGGACTCATCTCTACAATTGCTTTTTGTCTGTGGCTCTGAAGTACAAGTACTGCTGCTTTCTAAGATCTTGTATTAATGGGACTCAGAAAATTTTAGAGAGAGGCTATTTCTTCTTGTGACTCACAAGAAATTCTGCCTCCGGAGCTGAGAGAGGCAGCTGGTTTCTGAGCCTGGGCAGCATTCAGAGACTCATGGAACCCTGCTTTTTTGGTTTTTTTTGGATCAATTTACGTTGGTTACAGTGATTCTGTTGTTACACCAGTGGGACATGAAAGTAGTTTCTGCTACAGGTAGGATTCAGGAAAAGCAGATACGTTCCCGGGTCCAGCCTTTGAGTATCTCTCTTGTACAGTTCTGCTATGCCAGTAAGGGGCAAGACCCATGTCTTCATTTTTTTCAGTGTACCTGAAAACACAGGTGACTTCTTTGTAAAAAGCGTATAAAAATTGAAGTGATACTAAACCAAAACTAAGCGGTAGACCAGGGCCAAACTGCTGCTGATAAAAAAACATAGGAGAGTTGATCTACAAATACAACATTGCCAGGTTTCTCCTTAGGAGAAAGCTCTAAAAGAAGAAGTCGATGGTATATTTTGCTCTCTGTTTCCTCTGTTCTTTTTCTAGGTAATTGCCATCTGTAGTATACAGCAGTGTACTTTGCCTCCCAGTGGATTCTCCTTAGGCAAGACAAACTTTAACTGTCTTATTTTTGAGTCACATACACTGCGGCCTTGCTCCCTGCTGTAAAATGGCTCCTAGCTCAGTTTTGCATGTCAATGTTTCCTTGCTGTTCTCGGATGTCCTTGGGATCTGCCACTGATTCCTAAAGACAATGCAAAAAAGGAAAACCATGCCTCGCATGTGGAGTCTGTTTTGTTCTTTTTTGTTTGTGCTGCTGACACTTATTTTTGAGAACAGCCTTGAATCTTGTGTGGGCACTTGATAAGTATGTGTGAAATGTGCCTGTTGTGATCCAATCTCAGACCTGCTCAGGTTTTGTTCCACACCAGTAACTGAATCCTTCACCGGGGGAGCTGCATGTGTCACTGTGACAGACCAGTTTTATACTGATAGAAAACCACATACATTACGCTAGAATAAACCAGGTTAGTGCATTAGTGAGTCTGGCCTTTATGGTTTGGTGGCCTGAGGAAACAGCAGCTCAACTCGTACAGGTATCTCAGTAGTCATCACAATTTTCCATTCCCTTTTTTGGGGGGGGGAGGGAAGGGGAATCTGAGGGTATTTGAAAAATGAAGCCTATAGAAGAAACAAACAAACTGCCTGCTTTGGTATTGAAGTCATCAATCTTGGTCAGGCATTATTGCCAAAGGAGAACTGGGCTGGAAAAATATGCTTGTCAGTATTCAATCATTACGTCCATTAGATACTGGTTGGCATTGATACATATTAAATAAAGGATTGTGAGTTGTAGCTGCTCCAGCTTTCTCTGTGTGGAACACCCAGTACAGTGATAACAGGCTGAAAATGCTCTCAGCAGCTCGTTTATTTATGTGTATGTAGAAAGGGGAGTTGCCAGCTGGACAGACTTTAACACTGTAAAGAAGAAATTTGATCAAGTGCCAAGAGATCTATAGTTACAATGAACAACTTTTAAAGGATTCAGCTGAGGAAGAGTGAAGGAATGGAACTAGGGGCAGTTGAAGCATCTGCAGAGTGACACGAGCAATATTTTTTTGTATTAGGGCGAGAAATAGCTATGAATCCTGTTACCTAGAAGTCAATTGGAGTCTTAGAAACTTGTAGAAGGAAGTTAATAGCTACTAATAAAGCTCCATAGGAATGACACCTGCAGATTTGAGCCTGAAGGGAATGGTGCCACAGGTGTGGTAGGAGCCAGGATCAGATTGGTATAAGTATGAAAAGGATCAAGTTAATAGGCTCAGTTCTCTTCTGCTTTGAAACTTGTGCAGTAGTAGGAACAAACACTGTCAGCAAACACTTATATGATAGTAAAGAACAACATGCAGGGGCCAGCGGTGACAGGAAAAAGTCTTCAAGCTAAATTGCATGCAGCAAGGGTGTGACTTGCTTTCCCATCAACACAGCAAATTTTATAATATGGTGACTGCTCCAAACAAATGTAATTCCGGCATCTGCATTGTAGCTGTTTTAGAAATAGACACACAGGCATAGGAGTCTCTAATAGCCAGCAGAATTGCCGCCCTTCCAGGGAACATAGCTCTTACTGGTGATAGATATAGCAAAGGTGACCTGTCGCCTCCTCAGCATGCTGCAAGGCTTAAAAAGTACAGCATTGCCTTTCAAAAGCTTTCCATGGCTTCCTGGATGCTGCAGCTCTGGGTCATAGGAATATTTGGCTTGAGAAAGGCAAAGGTCTTGAGCATAGCTGTTTCTATCTGTAGAGAAGACTGAAAACATTTTAGTTAAAAAGCAAAATTTTCCTTTTGTAAAATGAAAGAAAACATTTCTGAAGTCCTGATCGCCCTGAACAGAAATACTTCATTCCTGCAGAGCCGGGGGGAGCTGTGCTTTGAAGGCCTTGTGCTCCTGTCTCCCTTACAGGCTTCAGTTCTCTCATCAGGTTGTGTCTCAGCCCAGCCAAGGGCTGAAGAAATCAAAGTAGGGATGGGATCCTGCACAAAAAACCAAAATGTCCCCAGGTCTACAATATGTATCTTAAGGTGAGGTTTTTCTATTGACAGCAGCAATGTCCCTGCCTCTCAGCATGACATGGCAGAGGATCACTAGGCAACTGTGTCTCATTGCCTGGGTCTCTCTTTCGCTGTTTGAAGCTCTTCAGTGCTCAGGATCTGATTTCAGCAGACTCTCAATCTAGATGGGCATGGTTGTATTATAAATGATAATTCATTGGGTGTCAGTTGTGCCGATGAATTTGCTGAGCCACAGCTGTAATTTGTTACTCCAAGCTTCAATTTACCTTTAAAAGGCTGTTTTCTCTAGCCCAGCAATGTCTCTGCTTCTTCCATGCTCCCTTTGTTGCTGTACCTTAGTGTAGCTTTCATTTGTTTTCATATCCTATGGAACACTAAGCTTCATTTGTCAGGACCTAAAACGTACATACATCAGGTCATAACACTCTTACCTAATGACACCCTTGTCCCTCTGCTGTTCCCACTGACCAGCAGAAGCATCTGCTCCTCCATTCATCACACATCCTATGTAAGATTAATGTAGCTCTTCACTTAAAACTATGTTCTAGCGTAAAAAAACCATAAATTTTCTGTTTCTCAAGGTGCAGTTTTTCCTCCTTAATATGGTTTATAGCATGGCTTTTATTTTAGTTCTCTCTACTTTCCATTCCATTGTGCTAAAGCTTTGCAAGCGCTTACAGAACTGGTTCTTTGACACAGTGGAAGCTTGGAAATGCTTCCGTTCACTGAAGTGGGGACAATTTCATTCCACACAAGTGTGTTTTGACTGTCCTTCGTGACAGCTGGATGCCAGGGAGGCTTGACCCAAAACAAGATGTTAGGACTGTATTTCCCCACTGCAAGTTTGTCAAGGGGGTACCAGATGTGTTAACTTTCATTGCGTGCAATCCTTGTGTTCAGCATTTGGCAGTGGTAGAGCTGCATTTGTTGTGAACATGTCTGGATGGGGTCAAGGATGTTGTTATTTTGTTCTCATTTTTGCCCTGAGAGTACCACAAAGCTAGGTGTAATGTGGTCTTTGATCTCTGTAAAATACCTTGAGATCTCTAGATGGAAACTTCTCCTGTGCGCTTTACAACTGCCTCCCTTATTCTCCCCAATTTTTGAAAGCCTTCATCATCAAAAAGCCCTTATCTGCAATAAATGAGAATGAGCAGTAGATTTTGATGTACTCTTGTGGTGGGCTGACCTTGTCTGGCTGCCCACTCAGCTGTTCTCTCACTCCCCCTCAGCAGCATGGAGGGAGGGAGAAAATTAGACAAAAAGGCTGTGGACTGAGACAGTTACTTTGGGCAAAACAAACTTGTCTTGGAGAAAATTAATTTGTTGGCAGTTACAATAGGTTTGGATAGTGGTAAACAAATAAATTAAAACAATGCCTTCCCCTCATCCCTCCCTTTTCCCAGGCTTACCTTCACTCCTTTACTCCGGCTCCTCTGTTTCCCTCCCCTCAGCTCCCCACTCCTCTGTCCTCCAGCAGTGCAGGGGGATGGGGACAGGGAACAGGGAGCTGAGGTCAGTCCCTCACAGCTTTTTGCTGCTGCTCCTTCCTCCTCCCACCCTTCCCCTGCTCCACCATGGGCTGCATCTCCTTCATGGCTGCAGAGGACCCAGCTCCGGCACCCACAGCTGCTCCCCCTGCTCTGACCTGGGGGTTAGCAGGGCTATTTTTCACACTTTGTTCTTCACTCTGTATCGTGTTTTCCCTGAAGCCCCCCCCAGCCGGGCTGTGCCCTGCACTGGAACCTTCCAGAACCGGCTGTGTCTGGGCAGGGGGTCTCCAGCCTCTCCTCACAGCAGTGGCCCCTGAAGGCCCCTGCCGAGTGCAGACACACAGTGCAGTTCTATAGAGTTATTTTGCATTCATGTGATTAATTAGGGTTGGATTTTTGTCCTCTGAATGCATGAATCCTGGCAGATCTCTCCAGGGAAGCTTGGGCTCGCTGCAGCTCTGGTGCTACTGAGGGGAAGGGATGGGGTCCATGCAGGAGGTGAAGGGGAAGAGGACAGCCATCTTGTGGGCCTCTGCACTGCAATCCACCATGGCAGAAGGGGAGATGAGGATCTGCCTTCTGAGGGCCTGTGGAGGAGTTAACCAGTGCCAAGAGAAGCTCCTTTCTGTGACAGACCCCCAAAACAGCCAGGAAGAGGCTGGCACCCAGGTGCTCTGGAAGTGGTATAAAGTGATTTTAAGGAGGAGACTTTAGATCAGGGTCTTTAACAGCAATCAAGGGATCTTTGGATACTGAAGAAACGACTCTTATCTGTGCTCTGTGCCAGGCGCTGCTTGGAAGTGACAGGTGGCAAAAAGTGCTAAGTCTGAGTGCATAGACTACTTGGGCCCCTGGGAACCCATTTTATATTTCCTTCCAATTCTGTTTCAGGATGTATAGCCCAAATTTCTTATGCTTTCCTCAGGACCATAGAGAAAGAGTCAGTCTACTCTAATTCGAGACAGTCCGGGCTGATTTGTCAAAGTCTATCCCTGCAGCGCTGGGATGTGTGCGGTCGGTTGTTACTCTCTGGCTGTCAGACGCTGCCAACGCCGGCCGATGCCTCTGCAAAGTGTCAGAAATGACAGGCACGGAGACTTCAGCTGTCAATACCGCTCAGCGTCCTATGGCAGCTCTTTGACATGCCTGAATCGTGGTTGTACTTGAGGTAAATCCCGTTCTGCCCACAGTGGGGGTTGCGATGCATCATGCTTGAGTGACTTGGATCGTCAGGAAGGTGAATGGTCTTAACTGAGTGAAAGAATTTCAGGTAAACACTGGGTTTGCACATGGGCTTTGGTCTCTCTTGTGTGCAATTAAATTCCTCCCCTGCACAAAGTCAGAAGGGGGTATTTACAAGAAAGATAGGACACATGTAATGCAGAGTGTTTTCCCAGACTTAGTAAAATGCCAGTTTCCTCCCATCCAAACTGAGGTTAGACCAAATGCTGACCAGCAACGAGATCCTGGTGATTACTGTTTGGGAAGGCTCTTGCACCAAAATGCAGCAGGATGAGCATGATGCGTGAGGTGCATTGGCTGTGCTTGACGTTGCAGTAGTTATGAATGCCAGTACATGGAGCATAGGCTACCCAATACCTCTGTTAGGGGTATTTTAGTGCTTTCTCCAAAATTTAATTATAAGGCTGACTTAGGCTCCGGCCAAGTAACAATTTCAAAGATGATTTCTAGGATAATCTGTAGAGGGCAGGGTCTATAGGAGGGTTTACTTGAAATAAACAAATGCATAACTCTTTGGTGAGTGGCAGTTGAAGCCAGGCTTGTATACTGTCTCTTCCTCCCTTGTTTTTGAATATACTCATGTAAATACTCAGAGGAAATATGGTTCATTCTGGTAACTTTTCTGGTCTCCTGGTTTCTGGACCGGAGCAGCTGTGCAGGGGAAGAGAGGAGGGCTGCTCTGCATCCAGGCTGTGGCTGGAGGGGCTCTCCCAGGGGGACACAGAGCTGCTGTTGAGGAGGTGGATGCTGCTGGTCCAAGTGTGGCTGTTGCTCTTGGAGGATTACTCTGCTATTTGGCCATCTCTTTTTAGATTTTGTGTACATTAGAAGTAGAGAATTGTGAGAGAGATTTATAGTTAATTAAGAATTACTTTTATAATCTGATTTTACCTTTAATTATAGTTCAGGCTAATGAGCTTTACTCGGTCATTTGTGTATTAAGGCCAGGACTTTGAAAATGGGTTTCAGCTCTGACTGAAGGATGCAGCTGAATTCACCACATCCCTCTCAATTATGCTCATGAATAATTTGCTTATGATATTTGAGGATGCTTGCGGGGTATAAGAAATTCATTTTTGTGTCTGGCTCCTCTGAAGAATATTCTCCATTTCCTGAAATATAGCAGCTTGTGCTAGATGTGCGCTGCCTGTCTCCTTGTCGTTATATCCCTGCTGAAACTTTTCTGGTGGTGAAGCAGAAGCAGAAATGTGCTACAAAACTGTGTATCTTGAATTGCATGCTGCTGAAATGGACATTTTAGTGAACTGCCCAAAGTCTGGAAATGATTCATGCTGACGATTTGGGAAATACTTTCAAATAATGAATAAATTTGCAGGAATCAGAGATGGCTCATGAAAGATTAATGATAGCAGAGAAGACCTATTTTTTCCCCACAAGTTTCAGCATCAGGTGTTGGGTTTGTATTTCTACTTTTGAAGTTGCTGCAACAATGCTGATTGATTCCAGAGGAGAATTACGTTCAGAGTAATTTTAGGGAGTACCTTATATTTAAGAGTGTGGAATGGGAGGCAAACCTTCTTATTTTCTCTAGAAAAATATTACTTAACTTCTGATTGCCAGTTTTTCCTTTCATTTTAATTTACCACTGTGTTTTCTTTGTAGTGCTTAATTAAAGCTAGGCTATTACTAGAAATTATTTCCTTCTCATAATTAGAATGTGAAGTTTGTTCTATTAACCTGTTTTATTATGGTCAGTATTCATGTCAATGCTTAATCATTTCTCCTCCCGTCTGCTTATAAATTTGCTGCTTGTTCAGAAACGCTTGTCCTGGCATTGGTGTGTGTTTGTTTTTCCCCAGTGTACAACACAATCACCTCTGCTCTGGGTTATATTTGGCCTATTGATGGAAAAAATCTGATTTTTAGGCCAACAAATGCACTGCTCTCCTAGGTAAAAGTAACCAGAAATTACATTTCCTTAACATTGGCATATGTTGGAAATGTAGGTGTGGAAACATGATGTTATGTCATACAAAATACTTGATGTCCTGTTGCATGGTTTCATATATAGGCCAGAGGGAAACTAGATCTGTTGAGAGCTGCCTTCTGAAGTATTTCTAAAGGAATCACAGACAGAAGGGCCTGATGGTCCCTGGAGAGAAGGGCAGTCCTGAATTAGCTGGGGAAGGCTGTAACTGGGACTGAGAGCTGCAGCTCAGCTTTGTATCAGGATTTGGGAATCCAGCAGAAAAACCTAAAGCATAGAGACTCAGCCAAAGGTGCCCTGTTGTAGCCAGGTCCCGTGGCAGGGGCTCAGGGTGGCAACATTCAGAGAAAAGTATTGGGTAGATCTGGCTGTTAATGAAGACGATGCCTGTGTACATTTGCAATCTGTGCTGCCTGTGACTGCATGGCTGCACAGTAAAGGGCCTTGTTGATAGAATTGTGGGATTTCTAAATCAGAGAGTGAAGTCCTACTCGGCACAGTTTGTTTCATTATCCATAATGATAGGCTGGACTGCTGTGCATTTCCAGCTAGTCTTTTTTACCCTGAGCCATGTTTGAAAGGATTGGTGTAGTTTGGCTTATAACTGTGGAGCAGAAAGAAAATGGTTTCTTAAAAATAGCTGAGCCTACACTAGGGAGCTCATTATTTTCGCTGTACTGAAAGACACTTCATTCACCAAGACAGGCTTCCATCAAAGAAACCATCAATGCAGCCTGCCATCATCTGTCAGAATACCTTGTTCTCTTCTCCATAATTAAAATACAGTATGGCCTATTCGTTACCCCCTTGGCAGCATGTTCCCTACTGCTTGGCTTATGCAGTCTTGCTGAATACAGGGCCAAACGCTAAGAGAGAATTCTCAATGAGCTGCTCTGAGATTGATACGCGAGGGGATTATAATTCATCAGTAAAGGTAAAAGTATCTTTGAGCTGTTACAGGGGAACTACAAACGCATCGTTTCAATTCTTGCATCATAAACCACTCATTCCCATTTTACATTGCACTGCAGAGGGGAAACTTGAATGGATGTAACTTATCATTACTTGTGTTTCTGCGCTGTTTGAGGCAACACAGTGTATTCGCTGTTCGATTTCCTTGGCTTTACTAGTCACCGAGGGATGCGGCATTCTGTGAAGCCAGATGGAGTGTGTATGAACTGTCGGACTAGCCTCCTAAGCAGATTTAATGGATGACAAATATTGAGCAGGAGTGAAAAATGGCTACTCCATTGTGGTAGACAAAACCTAAACAGATCTTAAACTCCTCTGTGATCTCCTGGCTTCTGCTATCTTACTGTGCAATTTAGCTTTTAACGTCCTACAGATGAAATTGTCTGCAGTACAAATTAGAGGATGCCCATTCTACTAAAATACTCGGCATGGCGTGGATCGTTTCTGCAACACTTATTTCTCTAGTGATCAGAAAGTCAGTGCCAAAAGAGAAACCTTCTTCCTTCCTCCCCTCCCCCCCCGCCCACCCCCCCCCACCCCCCCCCCACCCCCCCCCCCAGGAAAAATTCATTGGTTTGTTCCTTTTATAAGCCGATAGCAGAGCTCATAAAGATAGAAATTAAGTTGAAATTAAGTTTTTCTGGAAATGGATTGACTACAATATATTTGCAGTATAGCAGCAGTCCCCATTTTTTTTTTTTTGCATATGTGTATCCTGAAAATTATTATTGCTGCCAAGTTCTTACAATTAAACTTCAAAAATGAGTAATATATTATTTAAAAGACAAATATCTGCAGAAAGGACTGACTGGATGTGAACTGAAAATAAGCTTAATGCATCAGTAGACTCTTTTCCTACAAAGTTGGTTTACCAAGTTGTTACAAATGAAGAAGGGAAAAAATAGACAGAAGAGGATGAAGCATATAGTTTGTA
This sequence comes from Gallinago undulata, assembly GCA_026546715.1. Lineage (NCBI taxonomy): Eukaryota > Metazoa > Chordata > Aves > Charadriiformes > Scolopacidae > Gallinago > Gallinago undulata. The sequence goes on from JAOTQQ010000005.1 coordinate 23,749,205, forward strand.
TTTTGGAAACACTAATCTCTTAAGTGCAGTAGAATTGGAAGATGATGCTGGCAAAAGTAAGTTCCATTGTCCAAAGTGAGAAAACTGCCACTGAAAATGTAGTAATGATAGTGATGCAATTTGCCTAGTGTTAATTACCTGGCATGTTGATTAGCTGCTCTTGGCAAATGACATCCAGATCCAATTAACCATCCTTCTTTTTCACTGTCACTTTTTGACCTATTGTCCTTACATGCATTGCAGCTATATTTACATTTCTACAATACCATATTGTTGGTGTAAGAGTTATATGTTGTACTAAACTGTGCAGCTCTCTTTTCTGATGCTCAAGCATAGCAGAATTTGATACAAAAGGAGGGCATGTGATTTTTCCATTAAAGTGTTCCCTAGAGAGTGTTTTCTAAAATGGGAATCTACTATCCAGCTCTCATTTTTCAACTACCTGTGTAGCTGCACTTACCTTTTGTAAGCTGCAGTTTTCCACCAGGGCAGCACTCCCTGTTTTCATGCTGGGTGAATGTCCCAGTTGTCTGTCCTGGAGGGTGGCACTGGCGCTACTGTGTCAGGATTTGACCGTTAATTAAATTGGTCCCAAGGGCAGATGATCCCTCCTACCAGGGAATCTACAAGATCCTGTTGGCAGAGGATGAATCAGGAGTATGTCTGGCCATGTCCGCTTTGTGGGCGGTACCAATGGGAGACTGTTTCTGGGGGCATCTGTTTGGTGAAAAAGGAGATGCGAGGACATCATTGCATTGTGAGCCTTGGGAAAGACTGTTTGCATCTGTTTTAGAAGTAGGCTTCCAACTGCCTCCTTTTTTAAAGTGGTAATCTGTGTCATTACTCCATGGACCTTGTGCAAAATGCTGATTACCCTAGGCATGTATGAACCCCAGGTTAATGAGATGTGATCCCAGAAGCACGGGGATGTATGTCTGGCTGTGATACCGAATGACAGAATCGGACAGAGAGTTGACTGCCATTATTATTTATTTCCCCCCTCCTTCCCCTTCATGCCTCTGAGATTGACCTCTGTACTCTTGGAGGCTACAGAGCTCAAAATGAGATCTTTTGTCTTCCAAAGCTCCCTTTTTAAATGTGAGTGGAAAAAAACCACACCTTTTCTTTGTAGCATAGAACGGGAAAATATGTTATTTTTCTTTGCGGATAGGCCGGGGCTGCCTTGCTTGCACCTTCCCCTCACTCTGAGTTATTACAGAAAGTGGTATCTAGTAGTGTGAATAATGCTGTGCTCCTGCCAACAGGCACAGAACACATTGGCTGTAGATCTCATAAATGTCAGAGGTATATAAGGAAGGTAATTGGGGATAGTTCAAATCCAAAAAACAAGGGCTGAAGTGCAAAATTTGGTTTAACTGATGTTCATCCAGAACTTTTATAGACTTCTGAGAAATGGGTGTTCTTGAAAAGCAAATTGCAATTACAGTTTAGCACTGATTTATTGTGAAGCAGCTTAACGAGGAAGTTTTACCGAATGTTTTGTGGGCTGTTACTGAAATGCGGCATTAAATCTGCCAGGGACTGTTAGCACCCCCACACTGATGCAGGGCTCTTCTCAACAGTTATTCTCTTACCCAAGAGAAAATGCAGGCAGAAAGAACTAGGATGTTCTGATGAAATTGTAGGACTGTACTGAGCAGACACTAGATACCCCTTGTACTTTTCTTGAGAGAAGAAGTTTTCCCAGTTAAACCTGATTAAATGTTTCTGTTTTTCTCCATGTTTAGATACTAATGATTGCAGCCTGGCACTTGAGGTCTTTGAAGGGACACTGAATTTCTTGGCATTCTTGGGCAATGCAATTACATCTTTAGTATGATATAATTGTGACCATCCAAACCCTTCTCAATGCATAGCTTCTTCAGAGCATTTCTGATCCTCCTTTTGAAGGAAAGTCCAGAAAAGCCTCCACAGAGTCCCAATCCTTTATCAAAAATAAAATCTTGGCTTTTATATTGTTCTCCCTCCTTATCCTGTCTCTAAAGGTGTCACAGCATCTGCCTCGTACTTGTCCAGCTTTTCACCTCTTGCTCTCAAGGTATCACTGGTTTTCTGGTTTGCGTTTATCATTTTTCAGGCTGTAGTTCTCCCCTTTTCTACAGCTTTAACTGTACCAGGACTCTGATTTCCTGTAGCTGGTAACTTGCTGCTGACGTTTTTTCTCAGACTTTACATCTGTGCTGACTTTTTCATTTTCCCCCTATGGTCAACCATGGGCAGCTCAACAGCAGAGACAGTATTTCCTGTCCCATCAGGATGTGTGAGGGGGATACAGGTGGCAGTGGGATGCTGTTACTTTGTACTGTAGTCTCTGGTTAACTGTTTACCCTGAAACGGGGTTTGTGCCACCAAGTGCTGCTCGCTCCTCTCTTCATTGTGCCAGTGACGATATCTGCCTATCACCTTTCAGGCTATACTTTATCACCCCATGAAGTTTTTGAACAGGCCCCATCTTCATAACACAAGGAATGCTTCTGCAACTGGGGCTTCTGCTTAGTGTTGTTGGACCGGATATTAATGGCAGTAGTGTAATTGGGGTCTGGCTGCAATGCGTTAGAAGCATAACAGGCAACTGCTCATCGTTTCACAATAAGAATTTTTTCCAGTGTGATAGCTTTGGTAACTGTTAGAAATCGTGCTCTGTTCCTAATTACAGAGTGACTCATGATAACTCTACCATCCTCCAGATAACTCTGCAATTAACTTATGTCAGTGCTATAATTTGTTAAGTATGATTTAATAAGAAGAGACTAATTTTTGCAGCTCTGTTAAAGGTACATTTGGTTTTTCACTCAATAGACTCAGGAAAGACGCACAATCTTTGTTTTATTTCAGGCTAAATGAAATGTAGAAATCTCATGAAATGTAATAGGCTCAATTACTCTGGGAGGAATCTCTAATGTTTCATTTCATATCCTTGTGTTCTGCCAGGGAATGTACTCCACCAAAGGAAGCTTCTACAAACGTAGTTGGGACTGCTCTTGCTTAGCAGAAGAAATGCCAAGATTTTTAAAAGGGTGGGTGAAAAGAAAAAAACAAAAACCTGCCACAACCAGACCCAAACAATCCTGCAGGCTTGTATTTTCAGGGTTAGTTCTCCTCTTAGCCTTGGAAGTCTTCTCACTCTGACCTGCTGGTCTGATGAGCAGAAGAGGGAGAAGACTCTAAGAGCAGGTCCCATAACTGGGGCACTGTCTTTACTCCATATAAACCCTCTATACATTTTGGATAGCCACAAAAAAAAAAAAAGAGCAGTCAAATTCCCACAGCCCCACCAATTTTGGTAGCAGAGCTCCATTCACCCCAGTTGTCCCTTACGCTAAATGGCATTTTACTAAGGGGGGCAGAATTCACTGACTGAATTAGAAAATACAGAGATGCTAGGCAAAATTTGTAGGCTTTGGCAAAGCTGACTGAAGTTTTGAGATCAAATATACAGCAGTTGGAAGCAAGGATGAAAGAAAAATCTTCTAATGACTTAAAGTAATTACTGTATTTTCTCTGTTTATATCATCTCTGTATAAGAGTAAAAAAATTGCTTTGCAGCATGGGCTACTGTTGCTGCAAATGTTTTTCATGTGGCTTCAAACTGCTCTGAACTTTTCTACCAAAAGTGGCAAAACTCAGATCTAGATTTGAATTCTAAGTCTGGTTACAATTTAGCATTGCTGGTCTACTTTAAGCTTTTACAAGTTATTAATTAGATGGGGAATTAGGAGCTGAACTTAAGTGCTTTGGTAATTCAGAAGAGTCAGAGTTATTCAGAGATTTGTTTCAGACTTGTTTCTAGAGGTTAGAGGTGTTTCTGCTCTAGGGCTGCTGCTTCTTCTACTTTGAGGATTAACAGGCAGAATATGATGACAACTGGCAGCATGTTACTGCAGCATGTTATCTCTGCGTTAATGAAGATCAGGAGGAAAATGCTCTATGTCTCCTTGGTATTCTTTTAACTTGGTGGGTTGAAGATGTCTGAATAAGTCTTTTAAGATGTTTCTGTGAACTGCTTTGTCTTTCACCCATTAATGGTGACATTGCAGTAACAATCTGAGCAGAGTTCATTGGGGTTTTGCTTGGGGTAATTATTTTAGGGATGAGTAAATCTTTAGAAAACTCTGTAGGTGGCATCTAGGATGTAAAGATGCAGATCCTTTCTGTCTTGAGATTGAACTGGCTTGTGAATTTGCAGTGGTATTGTACCACCAGGGAATAGATGAGGAGGCTGATAGACATGCTCTTAGAATGAAATACTTGACCCCGTATCTTTAGGTCAAGATTGAAGCAGCCTGGTAAAACTGTTGAAAGGAATTTCTGCAGAAAGAAGAGAAAGAACTGTTCTGCCCCATCCTGTAAAATACCTGCACTGTGCAAAGGTGCTGAAATACTTTTAAACGCATTGAAGGGCATCAGGCTTTTACTATTCTGTTACCTGGATGAGAAGCAGCTGCAGTCTGTGCAGCATGAGATGAGGAAGCAGACTGGATCCCCTACAGATCAGGTGATCCCATTTTGCCACAGCTGCAGGATTGATTCTTTGGGATCCACCCAGACTGCAAACGGATGTCTGTGTCTGTCACAGTCAGAGAGGAAATGGGGCTGCTATTAGCATTCTTCTGTTCTTTCTCATAAATTTCTTTCCACTTGCCAGAAAAGAGGCTTTTACCTCTAGTGGTTTGTTCTTATTACAGAAAGCATACTGAAGAATTAGAAAAGGTGCAGGAGAGAGTAACTAGTAGAATAAAAGGTCTCGATGGTTTAGAGCCATGTGGAGAGGTTAAGAAAATTAGGCTTGAATTCATTAGAGGGCAGGAGATTAAGAGAGGACATGATTGAAATGTAAAATTCTGCATGGGGAAGGTGGATGGAGCCGAAGATGTGTGGGAGCAAGTTAAAAACAAGCATATGAACTGAAACTAAGAAACAGAGATGGAAGAAGATAGAAAACCTAATGCGTAAGTGTTTGGTTTTGTGGTTTGTTTTTTTTTTTAAGAAATGGAAGCAATAATTTTTAGGTAAAAGAATGAACTACAAAACCTGAGAAAGTGAGGAGACAAGGGAGAAGCATTGGTAGAATGCCACTTTAGAACCTCAAACCCAGCCTGATTTCAATATAGGTCTAGCTGCTGTCAGTATATCTCTTAAGTGAAAGCCAGTGCTCAATATGGAAGCCTTAAAACAGGCCTCTGACAGACCAAGTCCACCCATAATAGTGGTGACTTAATTCTTCTAGATATTGTGCCTGATCTTATGGTCTTAGAAGGTCTGCAAAGTTATGTTCCAGATAGAGAGTCCGTTTGGACTCGTGTATCTCATGTGAATACATAAATGTGACCATGTCTTCATGTGAGGCCAATTCCCTGTCCTCATATCCTATGTGTTTGAGTGTTGGCTATGGGCAAACCCAGCAGTTGTGCTCACGGTGTTTTCAGTTTTGTTCCATCTGTGCTCAGCAAACCTTTCTCATTAATCAAAACCAAATGGCCACCTCTTACAGATGCTACCCAACTCTTGATGAGAAACTGCCAGAAACTAAATAAACCTTTTTCTCACCAGTACAAAAGTCATTTTAGAACCCCCAGATGATATTGAAGCTCATGAGACTTAAATTGCAACCAGACCAAAAACCAGGTGCTCACATTTTTACATATCACATAGAATTTTGCCTCAATTGTAGTGAAGTTCAAAGACGTGTACTTCAAGGGGCTGGCATTTCCCAATGCCAGAAGCTGGCACTAGAAGGAAGGTAGAGACACAGCTGCTGAGCATGTGCTGCCTGCAGATGCCTGGAAGGATGCTCTGGACTATCATTTGCAGAAACGCTTCAGAGGGACCCTACAAAAAATTGTTTGTCAGATTTCCCAATCTCTGTGCTGTTTACAATGAGGGTTGGAAACACAAATCCCATGGGGCCCAACAGTATTTACGCAGCTGACAACTTTCATTTGGAAGCTACAAATGGACAGGTAACTCTACAAGCAAAATGTCCTAGTGAGGTGAAAGAGGTCCTGTGAAGACACATTAATCAGCAGCCCTTCTTCCTGAAGTCACACTGCCACAATGCATGCTAATGATTTTGAAAATGGCCATGCAACAAGGAAGTTCTCACTGCAGGGAGTTCTGCGATTAATGTTGGGGAAAAGGCCAGAGCATGGCCTGATAGTTAAAAGACAACTTCTCCTGCCTATCATCTTTTGTAGTATCTGTAGGGTCCTGCTGCAACTCCACCAATTGCTCCAGAAAGGAAGCACCTGAACTGGCCTATCTTAAGTGCAGTTTGTTCTGCAGAGCTGCCATAAACCCAGCTTCATGATTATAAGAATTTACTGTAAGGAAATCCTAAGGTGCCCTTCAGTTACATGCAGCTCCTAATACTTGCCCATGCTGATTCTCTCAAGCACTAGTCGCTCCTGGATTCAAGAGTGGCCCCGTGAGGATAATGGCAATCAGTGTAAATTGAAGTGGTCCCTGAAAACAATCACAGCATCCAGCTCGGTGCCTGGACACTTTAGGACACGTATGTGTGCAAATGTAGCTAAAAGATACCTTTGTATCCCCTGTTGCCCTGGCTGATTTCCATGTGGATCAAAAGCTTTGAGGGTATTTCCCATAAAGCAAATGCAAAAAACAGAGTCCTTTTTATGCCCCTTTAGGTCATAGTTGCTCTTGCACTTTGTACTAGCTCCAAAGATGGAGAGATTAATATCCTGTTAGCTTAGAGCTTATTGCTGCCAGCCTTATCAAGTTATTAAATGTAATGCTGGATTGTTACTGGATCTCAGTTGAATAAGAAAGAGCGGAGTTTGGAAAAGGTTGAGAATTGTGGTGCTATCCTGTACTCCCACAGCATCCTTCCTTGGCTTGCACCTGTGTCCTGCGGCGTTGAATTGCCGTTCTTCAGAGCGAGACTCCATGCTCTCTCTGGGAGGGAGGTGTTCAGACACATAATTACCCATGTGTGCGAGCCTGGGGGAAAGGTTGCATCTTCTTTCTAGCATCTGCCTGGTGCACAAGCTGGATAAATAAATAAGCCTGGAGCCTCTCATAATAAAATATGCTTGTTGCTCCAGCTCTTCTGCTGAGTTATAACTTTGGAAGTCAGCATAGGCTCTGCATCTTCTGTATGAAATCCATGCAACTGAGGTTTGTGACACAGAGCTGTATTTTACATAGGTGAAGCTCCTGCTATAAATTGTGCCACATTAACCGCTGAGCTCTTTGCTTCTAGGGTCTGTTTAATATTTGGCAGCACTGAAAGAAATAGCAACTGAAGATGAGAATGGGAGTACTGTATTTTCAGGTCAGCTGAAAGAATTGTGCTCTGTTTTCTACCGCTTCAATTCTTAACACTGGTATAGTCACAACTACAAACTTGAGTCTATCTGAAAGAGAAGATATAATCAGACACCTTTAATTAGTGCAAGTGCCTTCACCATTCTCTGAATGTCATCTTCTATTGGAGAGAAACCAGTCTGTAATTTTATATGCTCCTGTACTGCTTTTATTCTACAGATTTTATGCCCATTATTGTCCAGCCTCTTTATTTCTAATGAAACTGTCACTCAATAAAATCAATGAGCTTTTCTACATGCTGTCATTAGCATCAATGCAAATTGGAGTGACTCCAGTTAAGGCTAAGATTCCTGGCAGTATTGACTTTTTTTTTTTATTGTTTGTCTCCATCTGGAAATATGTTCAGAGTTTACCAGTGTAGGAATCATAGAAGCATAGAATGGTTTGGGTTGGAAGGGACCTTAAAGATCATCTTCTTCCAACCTCCCTGCCATGGGCAGAGACACCTCCCACTAGAGCAGGTTGCTCAAAGGCCCATCCAGC
>JAOTQQ010000005.1:23757155-23818644 GCA_026546715.1 Gallinago undulata
AAAGGCCCATCCAGCCTGGCCTTGAACACTTCCAGGGATGGGGCATCCACGACTTCCCTGGGCAACCTGTTCCAGTGTCTGACCACCCTCACTGTAAAGAATTTCTTTTTGGTGTCTAATCTAAATCTCTCTTCTTCCAATTTAAAACCGTTGCCCCTTGTTCTTTCACCACACTTCCTGACAAAGAGTCCATCTCCGGCTCTCCACCATTTCATGATCACTGCAGCCAAGGCTACTGTTGAACTTGACATTCCCCACCATCCCCTCCTTGTTAGTAAGGACAAGGTCCAGCATGGTCCTTTCCTTGTTAGCTCCTTGGCCACTTGGAGAAGAAAGTTGTCACCAACACATTCCAAGAACTTTCTGGATTTCTTGTGCCCTGCTGTCTTGTCTTTCCAACAGATAACAGGGTGGTTGAGATCCCCCATGAGGACCAGGGTGTGCGAGTGCGATGCTGCTCCTATCTATCTGTCTTCCTCATCCTCCCTGTCACCCTGATCTGGTGGTCTGTAGCAGACCCCTACTGTAATATCACTTGCCCCTGTGGTCCCTTTAATCCTGACCCATAAGCTCTCCATCAGGTCTTCATCCATCCCCTGCTTACATCTGAGACAGCAGGTCTCACAGCTATCATCTGTTACCAGTAATAGGTCCTGGCACTCCATGCAGCCTGTGACCCGGACAGCTGCATGTTTCTGTGGGAACTCTGTCTGGGTTTCCATATCCATTCTGTTTAGGGCTGAGTGCATGACCTTACTCCGGGAGGAGACTGTGGCTGAATCAAGTGGGTGAGGATAACCACGAGGACTCACCTGCCTAGCTGACAGTGCTTTGGGTTCCTCCCCTGTGCTCCTTCCCACACCCTGCACTCATGTGCTTTCCCAGTGTTGCAGCGACTAGACCTGCCTCCTGAGAGGCCTCTTTCTGCCCAGCCGGCTCCTGCCAGGGACCAGTCCCTGCTACTGGCTTCTAAAGTCCTCAGAAAGAGATCCTTGCTGGGCCTTTCGGGGTGTTTTTTTTTTTTTTTGCTGCGATCTCTTCCCACCGTGCTGCTTACCTCCACTGTAGCTGGTCTCCTCAGCAATATGAGGCTGAGGAGACAACAAAGGGGACTGTAGTAGAGATTCTCAGCCTTCTTTGACCTTGGTCGCATCCCTTAATCTGGCCGTGCCTTGCTAGCAAATGTTTCATCTGTCACTATGGTGTATTTGTGTGTTGTGTTTTGGAGGCAGAGCCTGCATGCAGCGCAGCTGGATTCCATCTCTGCTGCCCTGTGTAGGTGCTCTTTATCACAAATATCAATAATAAATACTGCTGGAATGGTAGGAGAGAGTTATATTTTCTTCCACATGGCCATATGTGTATGCAGACCTGAGCGCAGAGTGAGCGGGGAAGCGCTGCACTTTGTCCCTCATTAGAACCGGTCCATTATTTCTTGGCGCTAATTTTCTCTAGCTTTGCCTCTGTTCATTTAGTTTCCGGAGTTAAATGGTAGCTGTTAATTACTTAGCACATATGCTGGGTTTTCACTGCAATGGGGGGCACCGCTTGGCTCAGCACAGCTACGCGCTGTTGATGAGGAGAGCTCGTTTCCTCTGGCAGTGTGTCAGAAGCACACTTTTCCAGTTGACCTGTGTGGTCACGGTGTCCTGTTAGAGTGGGTTTTACAGGACCACAGCCTGCTGGAGCCTGTTTCGTCAGTGCAGCAAGCAGTCACTGAAGTTCTTTCCAGAAATGGAAGCACAACACACAACTGTTTTTCTACCACATCAGAAAAGATCATCCCATGCTAGCAAAAGCTTTTCACAGGCCAGCAGGCAGCAAAAATGTTCACATCTCCTCAGGCAGAAAGCCATCAGTCGTGTGCTGGTGCTAATTAGCAAAATTCTGATTAAGTCATTGGAGCAGTTCCAGTTTGCACCAGATGAGGAGCTGGTCCATGTGGAATTGGTTGACATGGCATGATATCGTGTGGGCTGAGAGTACCCTGGGAATGCAGTAGCTCGATGCTGAAAGCAGAGCACAGAGTAGCAGCAGTCCCAGAACCAGTTTATTTTCTGGTGCTTTATTTACTTTTTATGTATTTCTAAATAGTTATACTTCTATTTTAAAAAAAATAAATGTGTGTGTACACTATATATATACGTACCTACTTTTCCAGTGTGTAATGAGGGGATGCTAAAGCCTGCAAGAGGCAGCAGTGTGTGGTTAAGCTATCAGCTGTGCACAGACATACTGGCTGCCTTGGGGGTATCTCCCTGGGGATTGGAGTCTGGGCACTGCGCTTCAGTCCTGAGGGAACCGGTTAGGAAATACGTTTATTCCCCCTTCAATTCACCAAACGTTGCATTTACAGGAAAAAATCAATCAAATACAAGCAAAACATAGTCATTAGATTTTTTTGAAAATTTTGAAACTCTTTTCAGCTCTGGCCATAAATATATATTCTTAACTTAGTATCTTAACATTTCAAATTATCGCTTCAGTCTTGCAGTTATCCCGTACCCACACAGATATGTTATTCCACTTTTCTATCTGAAAATGTTTCTAGATTTAATGAGTAAAAAGACATGAGTTTATAGTGTTTTAGGTTTCTTGCATGAAATCTTTATATATCTCCATTTTTCTTTCTTGGTCGTTACTGATATCTTCATTCAGGTATGGTAAGCTTAAGGAGAAAAGTTCATGAGGCAATATTTTTACCATTGCAAGTTTATTACAGAGGTGTATAGCTTAGCAATATTAATGACAAAAGCAAACATTATGATATTGTTCAAGCACAGAGGTTTGACCTACTTCTCTTCTTCCTCATCTAGCTTAGCACGCACAGTTATACGTGTGATACTCATTGAGTGAAAACACTGAACACATTCTAAGTTTGGCCATGTTAAATAAATGGAGAATAAGTCGTGGTCCTCTGTTGTGCTAATATACTGGAGAAATCTGTCTTCAAAGCAGATGTGTCTAATAGTGGACAAGCATGGGGGGGACCTAATAATTTTTCTGCTGTTGGTAGAAAATCTTCCTCATCACTTACTACTCAATAGCAAACTACTATTCTTATTAGGTACTTATCTACCAGGGTTTCTAATCTTAATGTCAAAGTAGGCTGAGTGGGGAGAGTTGTATTCTCTAAGCTACGGACCCAAATGACTCTTACGCAGCTACAGTATCAATGAATACATTGGCCTTCCCCAAATAAACTGTGTATGGTCCTTCTTTCTGGGGTCAGATGCACAAACAATGAGATTGCCCTTGTTTGCAAAGCTGATCTCTGAAGCATCATGAACTCTGGTCATCATGATCCCTGGTATTACGCTGGCCAGTTGTACAGGGTAGAGCTGGTGAATCTGCGTGCACAGGAATCCCTTTCCTTGTTTAAACGGTGAAGCCTCTGGGATGAAATGCAGAAACTGTTTTAAAGCTCTGTAGCAGTGCTGCATGGTAAAAATAAATCAGTACACTGAAAAGATGGACTGTCAGAAGAGAACAAAAGCCTGATCATGTGGAGTGATGGGCGAACTGTAATAGTTTGTCATCACATCTCTGGAGATTGCTCTGTTTTTCCTTCTCAAGAAAATGAGCTTCAGCTTCATTTGCAATCTTTTGCAATTTCTGACAAAGACAAGAGGTGTCATTCAGTGTTGTATTGTCATGCTGGAAGAACGTTGGTGGCTTTTAGCCTGCTGCAGACTGAAATTATGTTTTGGGGGTTTCCCCCCCTTTTTGTGATGGATCCCAACCAATTATTTGATCCACTGAGCACAGTGAAAGTCCAGTAGGTGCATAAATGTTTTGGAGTGTTCATGAGCAGTTTTAGAAAAACAGCTGAAGTGAGGAGGGGAGTGGGAAATAGTAAGATGTGCACAACTGTTGTAGACATTTTAGAGTGCCTGCCACCATCACAGTTCTGAAAAAATGGATTTAGAGTCTGGAAGCACTATTTATCTAGGGCTATGGGAATAGGGGCTTAAGGTTGCAAGGCTAAAAGACACTACTGGCTTGAGAGATGTAATGGAAAGTGCTCTGGGAATGGATTCAGCAACTGAAGAGCCCTTGAATGCAATGAAGCTAGAGGTGTAGAGAGACGAGTCAATGACCCTTCAAGGAATTGCATTTCCAAATCTTCTGTGAAATCATCAAAATGACAGTTTCTCCCTCATAGGTAGCTGATGCTTGAGAATTATGGAATGCAGGTTCCATTTTTGGTTAGTTCATGTTGGAGAATGGCTGACCAAAGTTTGCGGTGATTTTAACACTCAAAGACGGGTCTGCACGTGTCATGTAAAATGAAATTTAAGGCCTGAGTCTCGGGTAAGTAATTCACTAGAACAGTGTTCCATTGTAGGCTATGGTATCATCTCACTTTTTGTGTTAATGAATTGTTCTCTTTGCCAGCCAGCACATTTTCTCAAAAATATAGAATTCAGCTTCAGAGCCTTAGAGGTGCATCTGTTCTCAGTGGTTTGTTGTCTAGGGAGGGGAAATTCTTAGCATTTCAGAGGATGGTAGGAAATCAAGCTTGCAGATGTAAATGTTAAGCATCGCAAGGAACACACATGGCTACCACGTCTGTAGCCAAAAGACTTCCCTTGCTCCTTTGCCTTGGGAATCAACCACATTAGTTCAGGTTTTGCTGCTGCACTGATCTCACAATGCAACTGAACTTCTAGGTTGGGGTGGGTTTTTTTCCCCTTTTTCTCTCTTGGCAATTGCATGAAACAATTTTCCTCAACCCTTTCTTTTTTTTTTCTTTTTTTGAATAATGAATTGGAGTTTTGCTAGGAGACATTTCTTTTTTGTGCTGTTCTCTGTGATGAGTGTGGTGGGAGTGTTTGTCTCCCCCAGCTGCCTTCTTTGTGGCCAGCTGCAGAACAATTGGTGAGACACCAGCTGGCTTTCCCTAATTTTCACCAGCTGTAGGTGAATAATCAGCAGGATGATTGCAAAGTCCCTCTTCCTTCCATACAAAAACTATGGAAAACAAATGCAGTGATGCATGGATGTGGAACGGGAGATTGAAAACATGCCTTGCTTTTCAGTGGGCTACAAGAACTGCATTAAAATATTCTTGTCCAAGTTCAAAAGCATCTGGGTTAATGTGCATCTGGTGAACGAACTGCTGATGTTCAGCTGCTGTGGTTTATCTGGAGTTGGCATTTCTCTGTGTGCGTGGGGGACACACACAGGCACAATCAGGTTTCCTGTGTGCTCATGAGGCACAAAGAGCTTCCTTTCTACAAGTTTTTGCCTGTTTATATGCATTTACTTTTTAATTTTTTCAGTCAGAGAAAGTTTTCTGAAGTGTACAGCCAGTGAGGACTTGTTAACTCCACATGTGAACCCAGGTAGAAGCCAGCAAGATATGGGTTAACTTTTGTTTATCTTGACTCATTAGAAGTATCAGGATTAAGCCTTGCTTCTGCTAGTTTGCAGCTCTGCCCTCTCCACTCTGCTTGCCACATTTCAGACCTGCTGAGCACCTGTAGTTCTTGTTGCCTTCAGCTGCTAAATCATTCAGTGAACTGGATCTTCCAAAACAGCCAGAGTGGGAGGGTTTCTTTGACTGCTTTTTACCTTGGATATTACCTGGATTTTAGCTGATCTGAACTAGCCACTGGTGGCATGATCTCCTGCTCCTGCTGTTTCATAAAATCAGGTGAGGTACTGCATTCCCAGTGGCTTGTAGCCCTGCTGGATGGGGACTGAAGGGTTGGTTTGGACAGGTGAAATACTGTGTGACCAAACTGTGCTGAAATTGCTTAAAGCCATGGTTGCTGTAAGCCTCTGTTGTCTAGGTTCCTGTAATGTTCTAGTTGCTTGCATTTGAATTATTTAAGCAGTGCAAAGTACAAATAGCTAACGAAGCACCTTAATAATAGATTGTAGGGCTAAGGTTTATGACAAACCTGCATAGAGATGTAGAGGAGTAGCAGTATGGAAGGAAGATTATTTAAAGGCAGATAGTACTCCTGGTCTTTTGTACACTTCACAGTTTAGTTTATTTTTTAGTTAAAGCAGCTGGTATTCATATTCATGGACATCTACCAAAATCATTGCTTTGGTAAAAATAAAATTGGATGCTTCCCTCCCATGTGGTTGAAATTAATATTGTCCAGAGAGCAATTTGAGACTGTTCCAGAGGGCACAGAAATTTCCACTTTTGCTTAATTGTTTTAGAAGAGGTGCTGAGGGATGCAGGAGGCAATGCAGTATCCCATGATCATCTCTTGTTTCCCATCGCAGCCAATCAGTTTCAAATGTTTAAGGGGGAGAAAAGTAACTGGGAAGCTAAATGCCCATTTAGAATGTGTGAGGAGAGGATTTTGTGTGAAGTGTTAGCAGTGCTCTGGTGACAGTTGGTGCCTGAGCAGCTGGTAATCTGTGCTTTGCTGTGGGTATTTCAGAGTCCTGAAAGTTTTGGGGGCCATGCTGGGCCCTGGCCTCTTGCAAGGCCAGGTCAACCTTTATGTTTGTCCTTGCAACACTATCAGCAAAGAAACATGCACATCTCTAAAAAAAAATAAAATAAATAGTTGATTTAAATTGGAGAATACAATTATTTGTATTCGATTCGAGTTTGTGGGCAGGCTGTGCTTAGCTCTGGTACTGGTGGAACTGCAGAAACCTTTGCAGTCCTTAAAATCTGTGACAGGATGACTCCTTGGTTAAGCCCAAGCTGCTCATAGGTTAGAGATGGAAAGATCTACAGCAAGCAAACAGTTAAGGTATTGATTACTCTCATATGAAAAAACCACTGTGTTTTGAGAATAACATACAAGGCAGGGGGAAGGGTATGTGTTTGGGTTTGGCAAGAGCAATGTTACTGCAAAAAAAAAATGAACAACAAAAAGACAAAAAACCGTTTAATAGAAAGTGATCAATTCTACTCATATCAAGACTATTAATTTTGCTACTAGTTCAAAGCAAAATAAACTATCAAGAAAGCCAAACCCAACAACAACAACAAAAATCCTTCATTGTGCCTAGCAGAAATAGCTGCATAAATGCTCTTCAGAGGAATTTGAATTTCTGATTAATTAGACTGCAGTGTTAATTAGTGCCAGTAGTCCTGAGACAAATCTGGTAATTAGTGAGTTGCATATCCAGTGGGGAAGCCCAGCAGAACACCTGTTTTAGAGTGGCTCCTGGATGCAAATGAAAGATTTGCTGTATTGTGGCAGTGTGGTTCATTTTTCTAGTTCTGTGCCTTGTCTTGCAAACATTTATATGAAGGTTTGAGTTTGTGAGGAATTGTGTGAGCCATTTCTCTAAAATCATAAAAAGTATAGTCTTCTATTAGGCTGGCAATGCAGGCCCAGGTATTACCTAGCAAATATGAAGATGGCGACTATGGAACACGTTATTCCCAATTGTTTGGACTGGAGTCAGTCCAATTGTTGATTAATTAATCAACAATTAACAGTTGATCAGGCTTGTGTAAGTGGATTAACTGCACCTCAGGCTCTCAAGAAAAACATGTGTCAACCCCCGACCCCAACCCTCAGAAAAGGTTTAGATCAAAAAATAAGCATATGAATTCTTCTCTTTAAAGACATTCCTGATCACTTGATGTTCCTCCTGGTCTTCACCAATGTGACTGGGTGTTGGTTGCTCAGAGCAGCCTCTGTTCAGCTCTGATGAGAGCAGAGCAACCACAAATCTGTAGAAGGTAGATCCTCTCATTACTGAGCCTCTTGTCTACCAGGATCTCCCAGTGGGATTTTACATCTTCCTAACAGTACTGATAAATGAAGACTTGTTTCTTAATTAAATCCCCTTGTGTTTTGGCCACCTTTTTTTTTTTTCTTCTCAGAAGGGATTTAGATTTTGCTCTGTTAAGATGTAGAACAGACATTACAGATTTTAGGCTTATTGGGAGGTTCAGTGTGAAGCAATAGCTGAGGTCTGTGGCATTAGGGAAGAATGTTTGAACACAGCTGTAGGCACTAATTAGTTGCCCTAGGAGCAGAGAAATGCTATCTTCCTTCCTACCAGAGGTTTTGTGTTAAGCACAGAAACTTTTGTATCTTGACCAGATATGGTCTCTGCTTGGAGATAATTGTCTATTTTTTTTTTTTTGAAAAACAGACGCGTTCAGGATTAAGATTTCACTTGGCCTTAATTAAGGATGTCATTGGTTGAATAAAAAGTATGGTTCTGGAGATGTCGAGGTGCCCTTTGGGGCAAGGTTCATCTGCATTAAGTGCCACAGGTCACTCTGGGTAGTGATCTCTCCTGAATATGAAGCATTGGCAGGCTGTACAAAAGGCAAAGTTCAGAGCAATTTACTCCATCTGAATTTGACACTTAGTGTTGACCCAGCTCTGATCTGCCTAAGGTCAAGAGGAGGCAGAAAGTTTGCATCAGCATGCAGTGCTACTGAAAACCAGAGTTTTTAAAGTGCTGGGGAAAAAGTGACTGTTGCTACGGAAATGGGCTTATTTAATAGTCTGTTTCTCTACCGGCCTGTGCCCCATCAACTTAAATATGGTCATTCTTAACTTGATACAAACAGAGAGGCAAAATGCATCCCTTGGCTGTGAGCCAAGCAGACTCAGCAGAGTCTTGAAAGAAAAATAAAGCACCAATCAAGTTAGCAAATAAAAGTGAAGATTTGTGTCTTTCCTCTGAGGATAGTTGATGGTTTTTAAAAAGTCTTGTGACCAGAAACCTTAAAATCTTCCAAAGCAGGTTGATCAGTACAGGAAAATTACTCCACAGCAATACTTTGGTCTCTGATTTTTTTTCAAGAAAATTCAATCTAGTATTATAGTATTTTGTACAAGCAAATAAAAATACCATGTAAGACACAAGTTAAAGTACTGTGAAAATCAACCATGGTATAGGCTAGTATTTCATCTTGTCAGTGTCTTAGTTTGTTGGGGATGGAGATTTATCATTGGAAGTAACTATATGTGAGAAAAATCTCAGGAATGTGTTAGTTGGGGCCAATATCTCTTGCTATATCCATGGATCTCAAAAGAGAAAGAAAAACATGGTTTGGGGCATTCAAGCCCATCTTTGGTACTGAAACACAAGTCAGTGCTGCAGTCATGGGCCATCATGTGGAGAGGACAGTGGACATGCAAAGTGACTCTATTTTAGGCTGGTTGACAGTGGTAAAAATGTTAAAGATTGGCACCTGGTCACCAACCTAGCTACAGTGTCTACTCCGAATAGTATTGTGTCAGAGCCTTTTTTCTTTATTAACTTGAACCACTGTGGTACTGATACCCTTATTAGAAGGAAGAAGACTGTGAGTGTGACACATGAAGAGATTAATTATCATTTTCCTTGCTGCAACTTTACCTGGATTAAAGCGTTTCTGTACTTTGAAGCTGCACTGATGAAAATGGCTTGAGTACCACTAAGCACCACATGTGTTCATGCAAAACTCAATGTCAAGGTTGTTCTACCCTCATGGCATTGAGGAGCTCATCTTAAACAGGCTGAAGAAAGTGTCAAAATGAAATGCAGCCTGTCCAGGAGCCAGTCCAGGGGATGCTGTGCTGGGCCTGGGGTTTTGAATGCCAAGCATCAAACTCTGCTCTGCCACCAAAGCTTAACAGGTGTATATGGTTTGCAGTGTGGTTGTAAGAACTTTTGTTCTGACAGAAGTCAGAACCTGAGCTTTGTTACCTGGCCTTCTCAATGGCAAGCAGAAAAGAGATGGTGCTTCCTTGCTCTGGTGCATAGGAAAGATGAGTATCAGCAGGGCTGGGCTTTCCTGAGCTAATAGCAGCAATGCTGTGTGGATGGACCAAGCTCATTTTGCTGTCAGCCTGGTCTAGATCTGAGGACGAACAGTAACATCAGCTGCAAAGGGAGGTCCTCTGGGGACCCTGTCAGTGCTCTTGTGAAGTGCAAATACTTGATGGTTGATGCTTATAATACTTGGGCTATATTTATATGGCACAATCCAGATACTGGCTTTGGTACTGGATGATGCTTTGTAGCTGAAGCTACAGGTCTTCAACATGAAGTTACCTCATCTCTGTGCACACAGTCAAATGCTCTGTGTTTCCACAAACACAAAATGATAAGCAGTAGCTCACAGCAGACAGTGCACTAAGATTTCTCACTGGGGCTCTGCTTTCGGCTGGCCTGAATTGGGTAGCTCCTTGCAGCCGTTAGCTAAATGCACCTGTACAGAGCAGCTGTAATCACAAAATCTATAGCTTTATGGAAATCAAGGCTGGAGTGCAAGAGACCTTGTGGACTTGCAGTCTATCATAATAACCTCTTCAGGTCGATAAATGCTGTGAACAGTAAGCCAACTCTGTCCTTTCTAACCTATCTCAGTTTTGAGAAAGGGCAAATGCTAAGGTTAAATGTAAACCTATACTCTGGTGATAGGCATGATGAAACCGCCCATATGGGAGGGCTTGTGTTTAAAATGACTAGGAGTCATTTAGCCTTGTTAACAGTGTTCCCCTGGAGCTATCGACGTAGATGAGAAAACTGAGATTTTTCTGAAGCTTTCTGAATTTGCTGGGGGCCTTCAGCCTTTTGGGTGTTACCCGAGCTCTGAAGGAAGATCAGGAAAATTGTTAACTCTGCGGAAATAGTGCCTTCCTGCCTGACCCCAAAATGTAGAAAACGTGTTTCTTAATTTCTGTTTGTATCATGATGGATGGACTACAGAAAAAAATTCCAATACTTGAAATCAGTAAGGAAACTTGTAACAGATTCTTTAGCAGAGGCCCAGTGAATGGTCATTCTCCTTTGACACTATTTCCAGGCAGGGTTTCCACAGTAATGAAATATGACACAGTCAGCGGTAGCTCAGCTGAAAAAATTGGCCAGTTAAGGAGAGGCTCAGCGTACGTGCCCTTTTGGTGCACCATCTTAAATCACTCTGTTACAATCTGAATTGTCTATTCCTGATAAATCTTTTCAACATTGCTGGATTTGGGGTGTGTGGAATTAATGCTTCCTTATGGGACATGTTCCAGTTTAATTCAGACTTGTGTAATTTACTGCGTGAGAAGTGGCCCAAAGTGCTGCTACTTGCTTTCTTAGTTTTACTTCTTTTTTTTTTTCCTTTTTAAACAAAAGGGCAATTGCCACATAAAGTACCCTTGAGAGGCATCAACATTTGAAATATCTGTCACTGTAAATAAATTTGGAATGTTTGTTGCCTATTGGGAATCGTACTGTAAAGAAATCAGAAAAGAGACTTCAGTTTGTTTTCATTTATACAGAGCATGAGCTGCTGATGTGTGACTAGTTCCAAGAAGGTAACTAATGAAAAGACAGCCTTACTTGATGTTAAAATGGATTTCCCAAACCGTCTTGTCCTTTGTGCCTCTTCCCACAATCACGTGTGGCTTCCAGAGCAAGTTCAGTTTTGGACCAGAGTGAAAGGAAAGAAAGCCAAACCCCGGAGGAAGTGACACTTTCACAGGCAATCTCCTGGTCGAGAACTGCCTCCATAGGAAGAGAGTCAGTGAATGCGCTCAGAAACATGGCTAGTACAAGTCATCCGCTCTTAGGGGGAAAAAGCATGTTGCAAACATGTCAGTTAAGACATTTTTCTGATTAGCTACATGTTCTACATGATACAATGTGTCTTATGTATTTGTATATGACTTTCCCTATTTTCATCGGGGGGGGGAAGGGGGGGGAAGTGAGGGATAAGTAACATGTCAAGGAGACTAAGAGTGTACCCCAGTAACTGCGTAAGGCCAGCGGTTAAACATCTGATACCATTCAAAAGAGAAAGGGGTGGGTGAGCCATGAACCATAGAATTGTGGAGAACCATCTTCTGCATAACTGCTGTGCTTACAGGTGGAAGGGCAGGGCTGGGGAAGGACCCAGGTGTGCCTTTCAGGAGCAGGGACAGAAGCACAGTGGTACTATTAGATTTCTCCAGCCTGGGTCAGTCCTGCTTTGAAGGCCTCTCTCCAACACCTGACAGGTTGCATTAGATTACAGTTTCCATCATGCAGACTTCTGAGAACCAGTACCTGAAATAAGTGTCAAGTGATAGATACTTTTATTAACACATCACTTGAATGCCTGTGGTTTCTGGGTAGGTCATTTTGAAGCAAAACTCTGGGCTGCTAGGACACTCCAGTGATGAAACAAAGTATTAGCTTTTTACTTGCAGTTTAATTAAGTGTAGAGGGCTGGACTTGCTTCACTGGAGGATTCTGGAAGTGATTCAGTGCTGTCAGTCCTGGACTTATGAACTAATTGCCCTAACTCAGGAACTAATGTGGAGAGGTTCTATTGGAGTTTCTCCATCAGGAAAAAAACTCTTTGTTAGGAAAAGAGGAGCTTGACTGAACACAAGAGAGAGTTTAGAGCTGTAGTTTTGCATTCTCCTCAAGGAAGGTGTGCTCTTTCCCCAGAGATGCTCCAGCAGAGCTGAGCCAGCCAGTGCAGTATTGGCTGTAGAATGAGCCTTTGCTGAACCTGCTCTGCCAGTGTGCTTTCCCTCAGGCTAGGAGAGTTCTGCTGCTGAGACACAGCCTTTTGGTACCTGGGGAAGGCAATGGTTTTTTGCTAGAAAAAGCTTTTTCTGCAAAAGGTCATTATTCCAGTTTGGCATTTGTGCTTGCAAGCTTCTTCCAGGTTTCAGTCTAGTGGTCTTGATTTAGAGAGAGGCATGCATTTCTTTTATTTTGGGAAATCTTGTCGCTTCATTAGACCACTTACAGCTGAATGACAGAGAATTTAATTTTCTTCCTTTCTTTGCTACTGTTGAAGAATCCTTCCCCATCTCTTGTGTCACACTGTCACATCGGAATGATGTTTGTCCTACAGAGATGTTGTAGCATGGCTTCTCAGCTCAGTACTAATAAGCCTTCTCTTATTCTGGTTTGGTGCCACCTAGTCTTGCTTTCTGTGTTATAAAATCCCTGATTTATCTGTTTGAAAATCTTAGATTTGACATGTTATTTTAAATTCTGCTGCAGGATCAAGAACATGGGCACAAGATTGTCAATGATAGAGACCTTTAGGTATGTGATAGTGATTTTTGTCACTCCAAACCTGACCACTGATAAGATACTTGAATGGAACAACCATGGAATAATGTACTTGGCATTATTATGTCAATACGGGGGGCAGCGCTTACCCTAACAGTAGATTATTCCCTTGTTTCTAAGGAAGAAGGGAAGATTTAATCTTATAAGTTCTATGAAAATGTCAACACCTCATGTCCTAGTAAAAATACCAAAAATTACATTTGCATGGGTGGGAGGGTTGTCTGTGCTTATGTCTGATCGCTTACAAAGACCAAGGGCATCACTAAATCTTTTGCTGTTTGATTCACAAATGTTTTTTTAAGGACTGACAGTAATTCATCCGCATCCAAATAAAGGAACAGGAGGAGTATAAATATTCCTGCATCATAGCTACAAGTACCATGTAGTTGAAAAGGGTGAATTTTCTCAGCCAGTTGTCTATGATACTGTCAGTCAAATGTGAGAGGCAACTGAATAGAAAGAGAGAAAACCACAATCATTATTATTTAAAGTTGTTTAACTTCAGAAAGTTTACCTGTCTTTGCATCAATGGCGTACGGCTGAGGGTGATTATTGACAGCAGAATGTGTCTAAATGGCATATCAACTCTATGTGTTAGAAAACAAACAAACAGAAGTCCAACGTGTGATCTGAACCATCTAAATCAGAATGAAACTGCAAAAAATAAAAGAAAATTCAAATTATATTTTTTGTTTTTCTTTCTAATTAGAATTGTCTCAAACATTTGGATCTGGAGGCTTTCATAAAACAGAAAGTGTGGTGAATTTTTTCTTGTGGCTTTTTTTTGTTAATATTTAAAATGCAAAAAAAGTTCAGTTCTTCACATCAGTACTGCATATTTTGATTCTCCCCAATACAACTGCAAGGATGCAAGAGAGATTGCCTGGAGATGACATAAAGCGTTTCCAGTTAACAGCATTATTAAACTTGGAGTAGTTTTTTACCAGTGCAAAGTTTATTCTGGTAGTTTAGAATATCTCTTTGCATGTATGTTTATTATATACATGCACACACATATGTAGAAAAGAATTTGTTTTATCTATAGGTATATAGGTATTTGTTTAATTTTCAGTGTCTCATGGCAGTAGAGTTGAAAGTATTCCGAAGGAAAGGGGTTTTGCTACTTTAATGGTGCTGCAGGAGACACTGCTCTGTGTGAGCAGACTTATGTCACGGCCTGTTACATCCTACTCCAGGTTGGAGATGCCTGTGAACTGGTGTCCCAGATCTAGACATTTCCAGCAACTCAGCAAGGTAATCTAAAGAAAAGAAGGGATGTAGGGACCTGGATAATTCCCTTTCCAACAATTTGAGGGATTTAGGTTCCCTTGTTTCTTCCTAGGAGAATGGAGTGGGAAAAATACTGGGTTAATTCCAATGAAACAGGATGTTCCTCTTTTGCTTGGACATCAGAGTGATTTGGGACAGGGGGAAGCTTAGCAATTTGCTCTGTATCCATTGGTTTCAGAGGAACATCAACATTAAGCTCCATGATCAGAAGTTTCAGGTTCAGTGCGAACCAGATTGAACAAATAGCGCTTGGTGCCTCCTGGCCAGGCTGCTCCCTCCCCATCCTCAGTGACCCCTACAGTAGAACAGAAAAGTTTCAGTTCTTGGTTGTTTTGGTGATTTTATTTTTTTTTTATTTTCTCCTTTCTTTCTTTCCTCTCCCCTTCCATTGATCCAATTGCCTTTATCTATGAAATGAATGAACTCCTGTCAGAGACTCATTCTTTTCTCTTGGTACCTGCCCTTGAGATCCCAGAAACTGAAAAAGAGGAAGAAAGTATAGCAGTGAATCTGGAAAACTTATCTTCCACAACTTTGTATCACTGGTGTATTGCAATTTTCTGCCTCTGTTCTCTAGCTGACCTATACCTATAATAGAAAACTTTCTCCTATATTTCTCATAGTCAAAAGTTGCCTTATCTTCAAGGAACGAGAAAATAGGTTCATTACTCAAAGAAAGACAAGGAGATGTCATCCCGTGCTAGGATTGTTTGAGTGTTTTGTTTGGGTTTTATAAGTGGCCACTTACTGAACTGAAAATTGCAGGGGGGGGGTGTGAAAAAAAGCACGGCAGCTTTTCCCATTAGTATTTTGTTTTCTAATTAATCCTGTCCATTCAAGCTTTATCTGCTTTGTTCATGTGGCGTTTGCTTTTATAGCTTAAAAAAGGGTAGAGGGGAGATGAGAATACCCTCCTCTGCTAATGCATTTTGATTGCTTTTTCCCCACTGTTTGGAATGCTTTTAGAAACACCAAGGCTCTTAATTTTTCATGTGACACTGGTTTCCCACCGCTCTGCGTTATTCAACCTGGTAAACATTTTGCCTGAAGGATTACATTTACTTTGCACAGGGTGGCTGAGCTGAAAGTTCAAGCCTTTGTGATTGCATTTGATGAAGACGTAATTAAGACAGGCTAATTTGTGTGTGTGTGTGCTTAATAACTTTTGAATCTGCATCTCAGAAGTGAATGGTTCCTACCAGTCAGTGCAAAACAATCATATGTTAGGCAAGTTCCTGCAGAAAAGGAATTGCCTGTGACGAGGGTTATGTGGAGGTGCCCTTTAGCTTAGCTGGATGGTTGAAATCAAACTTACTGCTGTGACAGCTATGTTTATTGAAAATTAGCATGTCACCTATGTTCCCTATGTGGCTAAGGCTTTTTTCATGCTTTCTAATTCCCGAAGACTGTCTGAATTTTCCATTTTTGCTATTAATGTAGCTGGATAATATCTGAATGTATTCTATGTGGCAAATAAGTAACCGCCCGTGGACTCCATCCTTCCTGCTGCAGCAGCTTCTTTTGGACCAGCACATTTCTCTTCTAGAAAAAGCAGCTTTGTCAGAATTCAACTTTGCAGTATGTGTCAGTTAGATGAAACTAGATTTTGAAAGAAAAATGGGGTTGAAATTTTCAAAAAGGATTAGCTTTTGAAGCTGCAAAGTCATGAAACAGACCTGATATTGACTTGAATTAGTTTTAATGATTTGTCAGTTAAAATGAAGCAAAATGTGTTTAAAAATGCCTGTGAATTGAAATTTTTAGAATAATTATTACAGTTTGGAACAGAAACTACAGTCCGTGAATATTTCTCCTGGAATAGAAATTCCCATTTTAACCAATATTGGTGATACTGAAGAATAGTATCTATCTCATTGGTCTCCTATGCAGTCATAAATGAGTGCCTATAACATTTCAGAGTTGAATAGGTCCATGTAAGTGCTATTATTGTTTATTGCTAATTAACATCAGTGAGTTTAGGTCTCTCAAGAACCTGATTAAAGCAGAAATAGTAATATTCAGGCCTTCATGTTCCTATTTGTCTTTCAGTGAGTTTTACTTCATCACCTTTGAGACTATTTAAGGAATGATTTCTAGCCCTCCCTTGGTAATTCTGTAATCCATTAATGCTGAAATATCTTGGGGAGTCCAGGTCTTAGGCTGTTTTTCACCCTATAAATATTTCTTGGAGCCATTTAAAAAGCCCTTGGAAAGTATAACAACAAATGCCAGACGCTGTAAGTATGCATGACTTTAAATTATATAGGCCCTAATTCTATGACAGACAGATCCCACTTTGTATGCAGTATCATTCCCCCATCTGCAGCCTTCCCTGGGTAAAGCTGTCAGGGCAAAGGGCATTACACAGCTGAAATGTCTTAGTGTCTGAGCAGCGCTAGCCTGTCGTTACTCTTCAATGTTTAATGTGGCATTTAGAGGTGAGATCGAAGATACGCAGTAACCTGCAATGGGCTCTGTTCTAAACAGCTTAGATCCTGAGGGCAGCTGTGATGGTTGGGTCTCCAAGGGCTGAATAATTATCTTTGGCTCCAGGTGGACTGCAGTGCTGTTCTAAAAAATTCCTTGTGGAAGTTTCACAGCTCCCAGCCTGTGCCAGCCAGATTAAAGCTGTGACACATGTGTATGCATCCTATACCTGCATCTTCCAACAGTGCTGCAGTCGTTCCCGTAGGAGTTGTGAAGTTTCGTCAGTGTGCTGCTGGGGGAAAGCTAGGCTGAGAAAATTACTTTTCCGCTTGAATCTGAAAGCAGTGCTGTTTCTGATCTGATGGGGAAGAAATTTGTACAGCTTGTTGGGCAGTTTTGGAGTAATTACATTTTTAAACTGTTCAAACCTCCCTTGAAGTGTTGATTGTGTGTTTGCTCCAGTGTCATCTAAATGGTATAGCTGTAGAGATGGCCGTTGAGCCGATTTGAAAAGGATGCACAAAACGCTGAAGTTTGGCAGTGAGATTCATTAAATAATGCTGTACTCTAGTAGTGTCTTTTGCAAGATGGCTGGAGCTGGCAGATATGTCTCTGTGATGGCAGGACCTCTGCTGGAAGGCTTATATCTGTCAGACCCAGAGACAGCATCTTGCCAAATGGATGCAGATTCCCTTTGCTCTGGATATAGTTGATGAGGCAGCAAGCGGAACAGCATGGAGGAGAGAACATGCAGGAGACCTGTGCTGCTCAGCAGGGAGCCCAGCTGAATGTCTTTCAGCAGAAATGTCTCTTTGTGTGAGTTAAAGGGACTTGACTAATCACCGCTCTTTACAAAATAGGTGTGGTAGTATTTTCTAGGCATTTCCATTTAGTGGACTCATTTTTCTCTTCTCTGTTATGGCTGGAGCTCCTGAGCTGGGTGACTCTTATGAGAATGCCTTTTTCCTCTTGGTTGTGCATAAGAAGTTGTGAGGTGTCATCGATCGTGTTGACCACTGAGTCCACCTTTCACAAAAGAAAGTGAAAACACAGAGCAGCCAAACCACAGTTTCCCTGGGCAAGGTGGCAGCACTTCCAAACTGTAACTTTTCTGCTTTCAGCAACTATACCTCAGCTTCCCAACTGGAATTGGAAGCGGAAATTTTCACTCAAAACCAGAAATGTATACGATTGTGTTTGTTTTTCCCCAAAATCTTATATTGCTGTTTTTCTTCTAACAGATCTACCATTTAACTTGAACTCTGTTTACTTTCTGTTCAATATCCCTAAAATTTTTTTGCT
The DNA here is from genome assembly GCA_026546715.1 of Gallinago undulata. Taxonomy (NCBI): domain Eukaryota; kingdom Metazoa; phylum Chordata; class Aves; order Charadriiformes; family Scolopacidae; genus Gallinago; species Gallinago undulata. The sequence goes on from JAOTQQ010000005.1 coordinate 23,775,174, forward strand.
TCCTATTCACAGCTGCCATTGCCCACCTCCTTTCCTCTGTTACACGTTCTAAGATGAAAATATTTGTGATCCGCTTTGGTGGTGAACAAGGATATCAAAGTTGTCTAAATTGTGATCATCATCCCTTCCTTTCCATAAGAAGCCATTATTCCTCCTACATTGATGGCTTATGTACTTTTGAAATTCATACAGTGGGGCTGGTTACCTCTATTTCTTTTGAAATTGCTAGACTGTTTCTACAGGCCCACAATAAATTTAGGATATTTCTCAATTGCAAAGTCTACAGGCATGGCAGATTTGAATAAGAGGAAACCTGTGGATAGTAAGAACGGGGAGGAAGACATCTGGTTTATTTTTCTAGAACTTTATTTAGAAGTTGGTATCTTCCTCTATATCTTTTGTGGATTACTATTTTAAGCCTCTCTTAGATGTGTGTTTGTTGTAAATAGCTTGATAGGTAGGACATTGAAAATCCACTGATAAAACTCCTAGAGAGATATCATCTTTCTGTGCAGAAGGAAAGTAGTTCTGCTGCTTTACACAGTTTGAACTTTTCCTCACTGTAAGCTACTGTCACAGGTGATAAATGATCCTGCAAAACTTGAAGTTTTGTGTAAGAGTATTATCTGCCACCACCTTACAGAATCACAGAATCATGTGGGGTTGGAAGGAGCCTCTGGAGACCATCTAGTCCAACCCCACTGCCAAAGCTGTTCTACCTAAACCAGGTGCGCAGGAGCGTGTCTAGGCGGGTTTTGAATGTCTCCAGAGAAGGAGACTCCACCACCTCCCTGGGCAGCTTATTCCAGTGCTCTGCCACCCTCAAAGCAAAGAAGTTCTTCCTCATTACTTCAACCTTCTGGGGTCAAAGTTTCCCCAACACATACACTTCTTCCTTTACCTGCTAAACTTTGGCTAGAGTTTTCACTTTTGGAGCTATGTTTTCTTTCAGGCAGTGTCTTCTCATCCCCTTTCCCTCTGGATTAAGCAGTCACGTGAAGGACAAACACAGGACTTTAAACCTTGCGCAGTGGAGAAAAAAGCAACAGGTTCTGTTCCGAAGGAAAGAGCATGTGTTTGACCGGCTTTGCACCATGTTCTTCACCCTTCCCCACTGTACAGTCTGTTGGGATGCTGATGCAACAACCTCATAGGATGCTTGACTCCAAGAGGTTGAATATTATATAAAATTAATTAAATAGTACTAAAGTACTTGCATTTCCTAACTGAACAATAGTTCAGATTGTAAAGTATGGAAGACGCTTGTGATATGATAAACTGGTTTAGTAATAAATAACAAGGCCTTGAGAAGTGCTGATTGTGAATAGGGGACATTTCACTGTTAATCATTGCTAAGGATACCTCAGACTACCTTTTAATAAATACATGTGTACATGTGTCGTGAAGCAACGTGTTATGTGGTGATGATGGAAAGCTTGGATACTGGAGCAAGTGTGACTGTTAATTTTGTAAATGCAACGTAGTGCAAAGAGCAGCAGAGAATGGAGCAGCTGGATGTGTGTTTGAGCAGGGCAGTGTGGTGACAGTGATTCATTAATCCCCTCACAGCTCTTAGATGCATGATGGCGGGATACTTTTCTGAGATTATTAGGTATATAACGCTAGGAGGTTAAGCTTTACTGGAGTGGGCTATCTTGCCAGGTATCTGTGCCGTCCTCCTTCCGACTGCTCTGGTGACACATGCAAAGCCCAGACGCTCCTGTCAGCAGGGATAATGAAATATCTCTTTAACTTGACCAGCTGGACACATGCTAAGTGAATCTTGCTGGTATTAACAAGGCTTTTAGGAGTGTTAGGTCAAGCTAACTCTCACAATCTGTCATTGCACCTTTGAATCTTCATCATAACTAGAGCCCTGAGTCTTCCCAGAACTGTATTAATTGGATTTCATGATACTGGGAAGGAGTGTGGTTTGTGTCTTGCATAGCAATTACAGGCATAGCCACTGAAGATTTTAGTACTTGTTTTACTTCCTCCAAAACTGCTATTCGTCTTGAAACTTTTAATAACCACCAGCTACTTGTCTTTGTGAATCAACGATCTGAAGGAGTAAACAAAGCTGGACTAGCTTTTCAGCTAAAGCAAATCAGCTAAGTTTTTGACTGACTCCATCAAAGTATATTTCTTTCTTTAACCTTTGGACGGTTTTCTTTCACAATGGAATGTTTGACACCAGGGTGGCCTTAGGTCCATAAAACAAAGTAAGCATAACTTATGCATCTGAAAACTGTCATCTTTAATCTCAATTTCCAGAGTGCATTGCTGACCAAAACGCAATTTTAAAAGCTTTATTCCCTTTTTTTCATCTAAAGAGGTGTAGTCAGAAAATACCAGAGAACAAAACCATTTTTCAGTCCAGATGAAGTGCGTAAAAATTATAAATTGATTTTACAGTGCTTGTTGAACTTGCTTGTTCAATAATAAATTATTCCCATTATAAAGTAACCAATGCATTCCTTGTAACTACCTACTCTCTGAACAGTGACAGTCTACAACTTGTATTAATATAAAGCATATTGAGCAATCAGTAGAGCATATGCAGGGTTTCAATGGAACATCAGCACTGAAATCATGATAAAATACTTCAGGGTGCCAAGCTAGTCTGTGGCAGGGAGCTGGTAATTTGGTCTGGTCTTTAGTAATGTTCTTCAGGAGCTAGAGTGGAGTTAAAAGGGGAAAAAAAGGTTGACTGCCAATAAGGGGCTGAGTGGCAGTTTGTCTGTTCAAATCAAGTATCAGATGCCAATTAAAAGGGTCTCCTGCAGTCGCTAATTTAGAAGCACTGAGGGATTGATTAGCCATTTACCAATGACTGTCAGCACAAATGCATTTGTTCTATTATCCCAGCATGTACTTCAGGGAATCAACTAGGTCCTATTAATGAATTTGAGTGCGTTCACGTGATAAACATGAGAGTCTGGCATTTCATTTGTTTTAATACATAAACCATTTTATTGACTGGCCTGTGTTCTTCCACTCATGGATATGCTTTCTATTGCTTCAAAAGAACTTGTTTTCTAAATGATTCTCCATAAGGGGAGCAGCCACCTCAGAAAATGGGTAAGGGTCAAATTATTGTGCATTCCACTAGTATGCTGCCAGCACTCTGGCTTCCCGCTCCATTTCTGGGCAATGACCCAGAAGGGGGAAGATGTGAATGTGGAGATTGATAATGAAAAAGATTGTTTTGAAAGGCTTAAGTTGAAGATGTATGTTGTGGTTCTGTATCCAGGCTCTAGCCAAAATTTATAGGATTTGAGGCAGTTGGCTGTGCCCTGTCCTTGGCAGCGCCTCCATTGTAAGATGCAAACTTCAAGGACTGTGCTGGGATTTTCAGTGCCTCCATTTCCCTCACAAATGTTTAGATACTGATACCTTCAGCAATGTTTTTTAACTGACTTCAGTAGGAGCCATGATGCAACTTGGAAAGGGAAATGCAGCACAGGTGGAATATACTGTTTTTATTTTCAGAATTCAGTGTTCTTTGATATTAAAAAGCAAATAAACAAGAGAACAAAAATCTCCTTACATGCTGTGATGCCTTGTTCAGCATGTTGCTATTTGATACGTATTCCAGACTTTATCCCAGTTTTAGTCCTGTATGAAGTACCTGGTTCTGGTTTAATGTTTGCAGAAATTACATTTGGAATGAGGCACAGTAGGAGGAAATATATCTGAAAAATTCGATGGTTGAAAGAAATATCTTTAATCTCTCCTGTTATTAGTACTAAAGAGGCTTTCAGAGAGTAATAAAGCTATCACACTAAGCCCCTTAATTTTCTTTCTTTTTGTAATTTCTTCTCCTGCTTTTCACTTGCTGTTTTTTTTCTGATATTCGTTTTCTGGTTCTGTTTTCCTCTACAGTTTTCTCCTTCTTTCCCCCAGTTAACTCTCTCATTTAGCACTATTTTTCCCCACCTCTCCCTCTTTCTTTTTAGTTTCTCATGAACTTCTTTTTTTTTTTTCACCTCTTCTCTCCCCTCCTTCATTATTAAGCCATTTTTCTGCTTCATACTTTCTGCAATAACTTGGTTCTCTGCTGTCAGGTCTCTGTTTCTGTCATCGTGGTCATGGAGGGTGATCTGCACTGGGTTGTAGAATGTAGACTGTGCCTGCTTTTCCAAGGGCTCCCTGCCGGAGACTGCCGCCGTTCTTGCATGCCAACAGCAGCTTGCCTGATATTATCCGAGACACTTTGCCTGCACACACCACTCTGAGATCACTGCATGGCAAGAAATGTACCAGTTATGAAGTAATTTGGAAGTGCATAGGAATACAGCTGGCTTGTATTTTTGCTCATTTAACTAGTTGCACTCTTCTCCTGCTACTTTGGAAGGAACTCAATGCAGTTACAAGTTATTACTGGTATTGCCTAGTATGTTAAGAAGCTGCTCTAAGGGCAAGTGTAGAAAAAGAGGTCATCCAGATGGCTCATTAAATCAAAAACATCAGAGGAGGCAGTCAAAATGAGACTTGTCTGATGATACGTATCTTAATCCTGCTCTTGTGACTGAATTAAAAAAAACCTGAAGAATAGAGGAATATTTCTTATGATATTTGCAATGGAAATGATTACATGTGTAAATAAACCTTTCAAAACTTAAGTTATTGCTAAGTATCAGGTGGTTATTTTCATGACACAATTATGCCACCACTTATGTGCCTTGTGGCCCCTTGGGCTATCTGTAGTACGTACATACTTTGAGTCGTCTGTGCTGTAGAGAGTTTGCAGTTAAAGTAGACAAGCTGGATGGATGGTCTGACAGCAGCTAAAGCCAATGAAAGTCTTTTAATGGGTTTTGATGAGTATTGAATAATGAATTGGGCTGAGGTGGTGTTGCAAGGCCTTTCCCACCATGACGCTCAATGGCCTGTGCAGAAGCCTAATAAGAAACCTGAACCTATGAGGTCTGTCTATTGAGTCAGGCAGAGAAAGAACTTACTTATCAATTTCAGATGTAGTTGTTGGCCAGTAAGTGGACTTGATAAGCAAAAATGAACTGAATATAGCGGATTACAGATAAAAGATTTGGATTAAATTTAAGATGCAGTCCTAGTATGAGGATTTGGTGGCCTTAAGGTGTGCCTGAAATGATTCTTATGATTGCAGTGCTTTTGTTTGCTTTGTATAATAGGGAAAAATGTTATAACAAATACTTTTTGATGGCTGTGATCCTCTATAGTCGTAGATGTTTCACCTGCAGTTGTAAAAATATAAAGAATAACAATAATTCACAAAATTGCATAAGTTGTAGTACTGCAGAGGTCAGCCAATAAAAAAGGAAGGCATGTGTTGTATATACATCTCTGATGATAGATACAATCCATTCTTAGGTGCCATTTTATTTCTTACTCATACAAAGCCCAGGAACCCAGAAAACAGCATTATTTTTTTTCTTTCCAGTAGAACAACGGAAGGAAATCTTTTTTCCTTCAGATGGGGAGAGAGGGAAAACTTTTACATAAGTGGGAGAATGAAAGGGTAGTGTTATCTGGCCTGTGTATGTAGTAGATTACATTAATGGTCCTTTCTGGCTTTAAAACTGGTTAAAGTTTATCTGTTGTTGCAATATCTCAGTGTTGCATGTTGAATTTTGAGTATCAGAGTATCATATAGGATGAAGGTAAGAAAAAGGAGACCTAGTAGTGGAGAACGCAATTGAGACCTGGACTTCTAGATTCCTGCAGAATGAGTCCTGGGTGACCTGGGACTTCCAGTCCTGTCCCTCACTGCCTTATACAGCTATGTTCATCCAGGAGACGGAGGGGGATAACACTCATCCTCACGCATGAGTGCCCCTGGAATGACAGATAATCGAAGGATAATCTGGAGGTTGCCATTTCCCATTTAAATTAGGGTTGCTTCTGTCCAGAAATAGTTGCTTTCACAAACCAATGGAGTTGTATATGGTTAATATTTACCAGAACAACTATTGTGTGTATTTAAATGTTTTTAGATCTCTTTCCTGGGTACATCTTGACTTGTACATTTGTACTTAGACTGCCTGAATTGGGTATCTCTGGATCTCTGCTTCTTTTTAAAATGGATAAAATAATAGTTCATTGCATCATTTTAACATTTTGCTTAGAGAATTCAGGACTCTGATGAATCAGCCTAATTGTTTATAAAGATAAAAACTCTTTATGCAGATAAAATAGTAGGCTTTTGGCAGTGCTTCCTTCTTTAAAGAAGAAAAAAGAATGAGAGCAAAAGCCCAGTTATTACTGAGGATGAAGTGCAATTAATCGTATGCCAGGCTAAGCTGCTCATTCGCTTGAATTGTGAGACAGATGATTTTTTATGATGAAGAATCTCATCTAATTTTCATATTGGTATTTTTTCCATGGCAATAAATATGGAAACGGGGGCAATGCAGATCTGTCCTTGGCACCAGATGTACATAAGTGTTTTCTTTTAGATTTGGTCTATGTAGGGAATTAAGTCCCAGCATGAACATATGCTGGTAGTGGACATCAGGTAAAAGGATGCACACCAGACAGCTCAAGTGTTCAGCCATCTCACAAAGTGCACTGCCCTCTCTGGGCTGGCATCACTTGCCCAAGAAGGATTGTGCTCTTTCCATTATGTTTTGAAAAACTACATAAGATCTCATTAGAAATTCTGCTGTACGTTGGAGCGAGGGGAAGAGAAGAAAAAAGATAGAAAAGGATTCATTCCTTTGAACTTGTGAAGATAAGAACATGCTTTAATGAGGAATGAGGAGCATACTTCAGAAGGAAACCACAGGCCTGTAATTGGCATTGAGAAATATACTGTAATATCAGATAGTATTATCAGGGACAGTACATCTGAAAAGGATCCAAGGAAGAACCAAGGTCATATATTCGTAAACATATTTTTGCATTTCTATGTACTGCAATCTGCCACATGTTCCAAAATACAGATAATGCTTTTATAATCTATACATGTGGATGCTTTGGTGCTAATCTTTATCTGAAGAAGAATCTGAATCGGATAAGTGACTCTGAAATATTAAACCAATAGGCAATGGACTATTTCTGTAACTGGGAGTAACAGATTTTTTTATGAGACTGGACTTTGTTTTTAAATCCCTGATAGGCTTTTTTCCCCCCTAAATGTAGTTTCAAAGATGTATTTGTTTTAGGCAGGTGTCTAAGATATTTGCTGATCCATCCCTTAAAATCTGTTTAGGCTATCCTTAGGTAGCAAACCAAATAGAGAAAATTTACACAGTAAATCCGTAATAGGGTGAGTCTGAGTAAGCAAACTCCATGTAACTTTTACTTTTAACATTAATGTATTAATTTTCATCAAATGGAAGATAAATGTTGTTCAGTCTTGTCTCTTTTATCTTCTGCCATTAAAATAAAGTTATCGTGAAGCAAAAACTAAAATACCAAATGTGAAAGCAGGTTTTGTAAACCTTAATGCCCCAAGGATAATTGGATCTCAGGTGGTCTCATAGAAATAGGTTATAGAAGTAGGAAGAACAAAGGCTGTATCACTTGTGACTCACCTTGCCTCCCTACGCTGCCTGCCAATCAAAGCTGATGGACTTAGATCTCTCTCACCAGTATGTCCCTCACCAGAAGGCATCTGTGATAGGAGAAAGCCCAGGCTGAAAACATGCATCTGACTCTGCATCTGTGTACAAAATCTGAACCTACATGTGGCTCCGAGCACTGCCGGTGTTACAGCCAGGTAGGCAGAGGGAGGCAGGTAGCCTCAATGCATGTGATGTTGAAATTCAGACTGATAATTTGGTTCTTGGAACCATCTTTGTCTAGTGGCTACACATCAGCGTTTGGATGTTCACTGTCCTGACTAAATGGCATGACTGTCCTGGAGGCTTTTGCAATCGAGTATTGTTGAAATTCAAAGTGGCAGCTGCTGATCATTGAGGAGCCAAGCTCACCTGAGCTTCAGTGACTGTTAGAAAATGTAATTTGAAGTAGCCAGATATTCTGACCCGACAGTCTGTTTTAGGGTAGGTGTTAGAGTGACTCATCAAACCTAATCCCTCCTGTGATCGTTAGTGTAGGGGATGGGTTATTTCTCTTTGTAAACTTACTGGTGGTATTTTCTCAAATATAAATATCAGTCTCCCTTCAGATATCCACTGGCTCCCATTTATCAAACTGACAGCCAGCCAGCAAGATAGCAAACCTCTCAAAACCTATGATAAAATTAGCTGCAATCGATACTCCATTCAAAGTAATATGATTAAGCCTACAAGTTTAGGTTTAATTTCATCTTGCAGACTGCAGATGACACTGTTTCAGAAGGGCCTGATTTTTACAATAGCCAGAAGAAGATAAGCACAGATCAATTTACAGTTCTTGTTGGCCAACTACACTTACTAGGAAAAAAAACAGTAGGGAAAATATTGCTGACATGTCCGCTGCAGGGAGACAGCTATAAGCTATCACAGACTTCAGGACAAAATAGCAAAAGTTTTATTACACAGGTTTTTTTTGAGGACTCCAAATTATGATGAATGCTGAGCCAAACTGATTTCAGATTCTTGTTATTACAGGTGTACATTGAATTTAGTGAGGCAGAATGCAGTTTGGTATTTCTAATTGGAATTATCACTTGTAGGTGAATATAGTGTACTGATTAATTTTGCTACCAGCAGAATGAAGAACTTGGGCAAGTATCTAAATTTCAAGTATTTGAGGTAGTGTAATGACATTAGTGTGACTAATTGGCTGGGGGTTACAGTGGCTATAAGTAAAAGAATTTTCCTGAGTATGAGTCTATCTCCATATAGGTAGGTAGTATCTCCAATAGGTAAGTAGTTTGATCTGCTTTAAAATTGTTTTTTCCCTGATAGCTGCCCTCAGATCACTGAGATGTCTGCATAGTGTCACTGGTTCATTGCCAAAAAATACTACTGAAATTGAAAAACTTAGTACAGGGCATTATTCCATTCATATCAGGTTTTGCATCATTAAGATGTATTTGAATACAGTCTCGAATAAGAGAACAGGGTGCCACTAGCAATGCTGATAGTTATTTTCAGTGTGTAAGATCCCATCCTGCTGCTTGTGAGCTCTCCCACCATCTTGCACGTGGGCCATTTCTTCCTTTAGCACTCTTGAGCATGATTCATCCTGCCTGGAGTGATCGAGCCCTGGTGCTGCCTTGTCATTGTCACCCACTGTTGTAATGCTGTAATGCAATGTCAGTGAAGCCATAAATCAAGTGCTCCAAAACAGACACTTTTAGAAAGCTAAGCATCCTAGAAGTTCTGCACAGGACACCAGGCTGATCATCTCTTTCTAAGCTGATACAAGCAAGATGTTTTCTATTATAAGTGGGGGGTGGCTGCTGGCAGAAAATTCTCTGTGAAGATACTTTCTTTGTGGAATTTGTTCTGCTTCTCTGTTTGTTCTGCCTGCAAGACCCTTTCGTTTTGGCTCTTTGATTGAGGTCCTGCTGGGGGTGTCGGGTGAGGTCTTCATGTCCTGTGTGGAAGAGGGATTGGCAGCAATTGCAGAGGGGAGTAATGCAGAGGGTTTGAGAATCGGGGTTTGGGCAGCTTCTGCTAGCAGCAAATCCTGAGCAAATGATAACACTTGCAAAGGAAATGTCAGGAGTCAGTGCCATGTTAAAGAAAGCCTGAACTAATCTTTCAATTTGGGCCAGGAGAGACTGTTTTACAGTGGTGTGTGCTCACGTGTGCACGCATATACTGTGTGATTCTGTCTGTGTGTGTCTAAATAAAACCTGGCCTCTGATTCTTGTAATCCCTTCCTACTGGAAAAAAATTTCATGGTCTTATATGGATTTTTGGTCAGTTCAGAAGAAGAATTCTGTCTTAGCACATTTCCAGTCAATTGGTGCCAGAAACATCTGACCGTGCAGTTATGCACAGCCTTTAGGTAGTATGTATAAAAAGCACGCTACCCCCCAGAGCTATAACTCTACATAGCAGGGTTGCAGGCTCTGTGTTGTGAACTATCTTGCACACGCTGACCATGCTTTTGTCTGAGAAGTGATCGTGTTTTCATTATAGGTCGCTTGGAAATATTTTCTTCCTAATGAGTTTCTCCTGTTTAAACTGTCATCTAACCCACAGCCCAGGGAAGCAGCTGCCTCTTGGGCAAATCCTCTGAAGGAACAGTTCTTGTCAGACTCTTTCACATGTCCAACTAGGTTAAAATAATCAGATCTGCTGATGTGTGCTGCCATCAGCAACTGTATTGGCTTGGACACATCAGCGTGTGTGGAGTGGCTAATTAAAAAAAAAAAAAAGATGATCTCTGTTCGCCCTGAGCCAGGTTAAATTGTAAGTAAACTTGCAAACAGCAAAGCCTCTTGCTGGACTCCTCCTGACATTCAAGAAGCAGATGCTGGAAGTGACTGTCACATTTCTTATGTAGCTGGAAATACAGTCGTCTTAGGATGACAGAGCTGACACAGCTGGAATTCCAGCCCTCTTTCCGTCAAGTCTTGTAGAGCTGTGCTGTGGCTAGGGCTGCCAGTAGCCTTGATATTGTATCTTGCTTTAGTTGATCCCTCAAAGCAGTTATTTCTGTTGAAATGCACATCAGATTTGGGAGGTTTGTATCCCATGCTTTAGATTCAGTGCTTGGCAAGATCTGTCGTTCCTAATTGAAGCAGTGCTTGCTTCCCGGCCCTTTGCTGGTGTGTTTGTCAGGTATGAGTTTGCTGTGATGAGATTTTAAGTGTGTTTAACTTCATGTTCTGCAGCTTGACTTCAAAGGATTTGCCCATATCTCAGAACTACAAACACCTTCCTCTTCAGTGTCAGGATGACCCGGCTCCTTTGCTCAGCGAAGCAAAATGAACAGGGCTTGCAGATTGCTCTGATACCAGCCGTTGTCTGTGCTTCAGCTGCCTGGCTTGCAAGAGAAGAGAACACACGCTCACCCGCTCTCTAACACGTGTCGACATCTGGAGCTTGATGTGTGCTGCTCATTGCTTTAAGTACCTCACAGACAGGAATTTTGGGAATCTCTCTGACTGTACAGCTTGGTGAAAAATGTTAGAAAGATGGATTAATGACTAGACTTTCATCGGCTGTAGCTGAGCAATGGTCAGAAAAATGGGAGGTGGCCCAGCATTCACATGTTCCCGAGAGCTTGTTTCTCTGGAATGTGGCTTTCCAAATGCCACTGGAAAGCTGATGATGACTTCATCGTAAACGGTTAAGTATTCCACAAATGAACTCATCATCTTAAAAATCAATAGCATTTAAGACGTGTGTTCCAAACAGTGACAGCACTAATCTGAAAGTGTTCCCTGATTCAGCAGCTGAATGGAAATAATCATTAGGGAACAGGATGCTTCCTACTGTTCCACCCACGCCTTTCTCTTTTTCAGAAGTAATTCATGTTCCTTCACAGCTGGTAATGGCAATGAACTCCTCTGTGTCTATGAAGTCCTGAGGCACAAGGAGAAATACTTAGATAAAGAATCAGCAGCAATGTGACTGTTGCAGAAGACTACCAGTTAAGACGGGCAACCAGCTTAGCTTGGATCTGCTTGTTCTTGAGGAGAATATGGTTAATGGTGGGACTTGGGGCCTACAGGCATTGTTTTGAGCTAGATTTTGTTTCTGGAGTTAGACAATATGTGGGTTTAGGACTGGGAAGAGTTACTAGATAAGAGTTATAATGAGGGCAGAGGACAGAAGGTGCCAAAAGAATCCAAACGCTCTTATTGGTGAAGGATGTAGCCCCTGGCAGTGTAAAGTTACAGGGTCTGTCTGGGCAGATTTTGACCTGGAGCTACAAGGTATTGCTGCCATTGGCCTGGCATTTGGACTACCAAAGCAATGGGAACTGAAAGGTTAGGAGAAAGCAATGAGGACTAGGTTTAGACGAGGGGCTCAGGATGCATAATATATGGAAGCTCAGTGGACATGGAGTAAGGAGTATCTAGTCTGGTAACCTATATTTTTTGTTGAGTTTTGAAGGAGCATTTGGGCTGTGCTAGGCTAGTTGATGCTTGCCGATGTTTTCATCCTGTACTAAATACAGGACTGAAGATATCTTGGTCTTTGTTAAGACTGTTTCCTTGTTTAGAAATTTAGAAAATTAAAAAATGTTCCCAAGGACTACAGCAGTTCAGCTCTCCAGAACAAAAAAAGTGGTCAGTGACAGAAGAGGAGCATCTTCATGTCACAGTGAGCTTTATTTGAACTGTGTGACTTGCTTTTTGCTGTAAGCTGTGTTTGTGGGCATGGCTTCTGTTTTTTTCCCTTCTGGGCTAATGGGCAGTGCCACCAGCCATCGAGTGCAATTCTACTCCACCACATCAAGCTTTATGGCCCACTCGTAAAAGTAGGTTTAACAGTAGCAGAGCCTAAAAGCTACAGCATTATTGCAAAGGAATCCAGGCTCTAGAGTCACTGCTTCAACAGCCTCTTAAGCCTCTTAAGAAGTTTGGCTAGACAGTAACCTGCAAGCCACCAGGGTGGCAGGAATGCCTCCAAATCTGGCTCGGTTTCAGATGTAGTTTAACACTGATTTGAGCTGGGTGAAACTCTCTGCAGGGATCTGCAGCACGCACAACCTCAGCTCAGCCTTTCTTATGCTGCATCACCTTAGTTTATCTGGAGAGAACTTGTGTGCTTGGTCCTGTATGCATTAGTTGATTCTTTGCTGACCTCGATGCTTCCCCATTACTCCCAGCAGTCGGCTTCAAGAACAAAAGGAAGTTTCATTATTGCAGTTCTGCTGCAGCCAGGGAGAAAGATGGGCTACAGATTCAGGGAAGAGCAGACAGAGTAAGTGACTATACGTGCTAAATTCTTCCTTCCTTGAAACACAACAGAATGAAAAAGCTGAGGAGAAAAGAAAAAACTCCAGGCAGAAGGAAAATCTTTCACTGCTAGAAATCATTTCTGTAGTAATTTCCATCATAACAAATCTGTTTCTAAATTGTGATCCCCTCTTCCTCCTTCATTTTTTAAAGCAGGTTGTCCATGCAAAACTATTCTATCTCACCTGCTCTGCCAAGAGGCCTCAAGTGAAAAATGACTCAGGAACAAATGCAATGTTAGAACAAAATAAACCAACAAATTCTGTGGGGAGCAAAGGCTTCTACCTCTTGTTGAACCTCTTTTGTTCTCTTGCCATGCGAGTCCACAGCTTTTTATCTCCTGGACACTGCAGTGGAGATATAATATTCTTTAATTTCCAGGAAAAAAATATCTATTCTGTAATGTCTATTAAAGGGTAGAAATGTCTTTTTCTCTGCTCTCCAAGAGAACGTTGGGGAAGTCGCTGCTGTTACTGCTGTTTCAGTAGGACTAAAGTGCTGTCAAGGCTTTGATAAGCTATGTCTACACAATTTCACTGCAGAGTTTTGTTTCTTGATTTCCCTGTGCTGGTTTGCTGTGTCCCAGTTGTGCTTAGAGGATCTGTTTGTTCTCAGCAAGACTGCCCCAGGCATTATTTCCCAAATGGTTCCAGCACAGCCTCTAAAAATGTGTTGGAGGAAGGGCTACAGATCCTGCCTCTGACAGAGGTTTAGTAGTAAAGGGCTGGAATGCATCCAGTGAACATTTCTCCAAAATGCTTCCTTTTTTCCCCCCTACGCTCCTGAAAAGCTGTCTCACAGTTTGCCAGTTCAGCAGTGCAGTACCTTGAATTGTTTTTTGGATACAAGGAAAGATGTAAGCAGGTTCATCAGCTGTTGTTTTTTCTCCAAATAGACTGTAAGTGCCTTAAGAGGCTGTTATTCTGCCTGTACGGCACCCAGTACAGTGTTCCTTGACCTTAGCAGAGCTGCCAGTACCAGCAGTGTCTCCAGACTAGGCAGGAGGTGTGTGCTGGAATTGAGCTCTCCAAAAGCCAAGAACCTGTAGGACATTTTGGGACTCTGCTTGTCCAACCACCGGTCAGTTCTTCCTTGTCACATGTATGAGGCATATATTTGACCCATACAATTTCTTTAGATGGATCAATATAATTCGGAAGCATTGTGTGCACATGAATAAACTTGAATAAACTCTACCCCAGTTGAGGTAGTAGAGGTTGGTTTTATAAGAGAAACTCGGAGTCCTTTATGTAGCAATGGACTATCCTAATACACTGTTATTTTCCTTGTGCGTCAGGCCAATGCTGTACGCTAGTTTGGCAATACTGAACACTTGGTAACTTATTTTGTATTAAAAATATATGAAACAGTTTGCCTTTTCCAAGTGCCAAGTGTCTTTTGGTGCCTTTTGAACCGAGTGCATTATCCAGTCAGCAAACAGCATGGCAGACTGTGAAAACAAACCCGTTCTGCGTTCAAAGTATCTACATTTTACCCAGGGCATATGAGTCAGCACAAAACTTGAGTTTTCTTTATGTTCGCCTAAGTATTGCTATAAAACATTGATACATTCATATTGGTCTCCATAGTACTCTAGTAGCACATCTAAATCATCTACTAGAGACATTTTTATTTTTTTTTAATTAATGGATAAGCATATGAAACACACTGTAAGATTAAACTGCATCTCTGTCCCAGTTGCCCCCCTCTGCCTCCAGCCTAGTTTTGTAAGGTAAAAGCCATTTACCTGCAAGGGCTTGTACAAGCCAGCAAGCAGTCTCCCCACTAGCCAGCCAGCTTCTCACTAATATCCTTCATTTGGGAAAGCTGAGGATCACAAAAGACAAGCGGGTTGTCTGGCAGAGTGGGTTTAGGCAGCATCCTACCCTGAGGTGCTCGCTGAAGGGGTGCTCCAAGGGCAACAGCTGATGGGATCCCACCCGGAGTTCAAAGGAGTGGGAATAACCTGATGCTGCCCCGCAGAGGCTGCGTGAGGCTCCATGCACGCGTCCTTTGGGGAGGTATCTTTAATTCCAGAGGCAGCTGTGCTTGAGGCTAATAAGTCTTCTTTTCCTCTTAATGCTGGAAATTTACAGTAAAAATGAAGTCTTGTGAACCTGTTCTGCAGCCAACCCCAGCTTCCCAGGAGTGCGGAGGCACAGAATTCAAGCTGCCTGAACCAAATGAGACAGCGGGAGCCCTGAGAGCAGGAAAAGCCTTTTAAAGCTCTTCTGCTTATATCTTTTACTGCTGAACTTGCCGTGGGGGTAGATGTTAATTTAATGAGTACTCATTAAATGGTCTTACAGTAGCTCAGATAGGTCCCAGCAGGTTCCTTGAACATGACACAGGATTTTGTTTTGTATTGTTTGGGCTTAATTAATTTTTCTGAGGGACAGTTATAGTCCTAACAGAAAAAAGTGTAGAAATAACATTGGACAAAACTTTCTGTAGAGAATTTACACTTATCTCCACCTATGCCTCCAGTATTTTTAGGATAATATTTAAAAATAAAATATTTAAAATTAAAAAATTTTAAAAATATTT
Source organism: Gallinago undulata (assembly GCA_026546715.1). Taxonomy (NCBI): domain Eukaryota; kingdom Metazoa; phylum Chordata; class Aves; order Charadriiformes; family Scolopacidae; genus Gallinago; species Gallinago undulata. Next base: position 23,790,520 of record JAOTQQ010000005.1, read on the forward strand.
TGAAATGTTAAAAACAGTAGTCTTAAACAAAGAAAAATAACTTTAAGCAAAAGCAAAGTGTATGACCTTAATCAATTTAAAGTTAATCAGGATTTGTTTGAGGGTTTTCCCTGAAAAAAAACCAAACACGTTTGTTTTGGGATCCATCTGAAACAGTTTTGCACCATATTTTTCAGATTTCCCACAGATGCAGGAGTTCAGTTGTTCATACAGCACTATTACTAGCGTGAGCTGGGAGCGGTTAACCCAACAGAGATGTACAGTTATGAGCGAAGTGTAACACCTCTAGCAGCAGCAATTAAAAACAAAAAAATAGGCTGTTCATCTGAAATTGAAGCTTAGTGGAAAAAGGGGGTAAAGTAGATTTGAAACAAAGAAACCACATGGGAGTGGTCACAGATGAGGTTTTTCAAGGCTGTTCCTAAACAGAAATAACTGACAGGTTATCCGAGAAGCCATCTTGTGTTAGCAGAAATTGAGGACTAATTAGCAGCAGGGATAACTGCTTATACCTCATTCAAATCCTTTAGTGATCCAATCTTGGTAAATATGAATAATAAGCAGTAAAGTATTTACCATTTCCAGGGTTGAGAAGGCTGTCAGTGCGCTGCGAAGGAGGTCGCTCTCCGGGATGCGGCTGTGCGCTCCAGCACGCCCGGAGCGGTGATGGTCCAGCACCCCTCTCCGGAGACTCCCCTCAGTCACGCCAGGAGAAATACAGGTCTAACACATCAATTTTGCTCAAACAGATGAGCCTTCAAAACAGCCATAAGGTCCCTTTCCTAGACAGCGTGTCTGACTTCCTCTTTTCCAGCACTGGACATGCGATATCCTCCGGGCTCCAAACGCTCCTCAGTTAACAGGAGTAGAGCAAAACACCCTGAGGTCCTCCAGTGCTCTTTTTTGGTCCTGCTGTTCTCTGTATCGTTGAATGAGAAAGCTCGGATCAGGCACAGGGTGAATGAGCAGGATGCTCAACAGCTAATTTTGTGTTTAAAAAGATTTTTTCCCCCCTTATTTGGACTAACAGCTTATCAGTGTGAGTCAGGCCTGAAGAAATGAAACACGGTGTTACATGGGTTTACATATAAATTAGCTCACATTTGCTCAGAGACAGGCTGGACATTTTCCATTAGTTTAGCAGAATTTTCCAGTGATTGGGGTTTTGAAGGCCAATGCAGCCTCTGCAATGAGAATACTTGCTGATGTTAGAATTTGGTTTTTATTGGAGATAAGGTGTGGTCTGAAGGTTTTTTAATAGCTGAACTATTGTGCAGCCAGCAGGTCAAACCAAAGGCAATATTATTTAGACTAACTCAACACTCCATGGTACATTTATTTTAGGGAAATATGGAAACAATTTGAATTCCCTCTGATAAATAAATAAAGTGTCAGGTTTGCAAATGATTATTTTAAAGGAAACTCTGTGTTAGTATTTCCATGCTTCTGAAATAGTCAAGGTAGATCCACCTCAGATGGACTTCAGCTGACGAACTGTGGGGAGGAACATTTTCAATCATTTGTTTATAGTGATGAATTTTGAATGAACTGAGGTTTCTGATGGACAGAGGAATTGAAGATATTTACTGAAAGCAATTCAGTAAGTAAGGACTACGATGAACTTATTCTATGGATGTTGGCTTTCTATATTGTGAATCACTTTTAAAGCACCGATCTTGTAATATAAAATAGGATGACAGAGTATAAACTGCCTACAAGGGCTATTGCTCAGCGCTTTGACCTTAGCGTAGATGCGAGGAGCTTATTTTACTGTGATGGATGCCAAAGGTGTCTAATAGCTAGAGCATAAATGTCACTGGGCAGAAGTGGGGCTGCAGTGGAGAGGGGAAACTGAGCCCTTGGTGGGGATATTTGGTGAGTCCCAGGCTGAGGTGTAATTGCTCAGTCGTTCTTGGGTGGAAGAATAAGACTGTCACCAGAAAGGGGCAAGGAGACTCCCAGAAAGAGTGTATGGGTGTGCTTGTTGGTTTTTTTTATATCACAGGTTTTTTATATTCAAAATACAGATTGGGGAGGGGCTTGCTTTCCTAAGAACATATACCGTACTTAATATAATATGCCTGTGGTTTCTGGACTATGTGATGATACTGTAAACTGTGGTTTATGGCTAACTTCCTTGGCTCTGTGTTAATCCCCAAAACAACGCCTGTGGGAAGCTGTGGGGCTTTATTTATATTTTTATTTTTTTCCCCTGTAAGAAACTGAGACAATGACTGCTCTTGATTTTGTGTTTGAAAAACTCCTGAAGCCTGTTTTTTGTTTATTTTTTTTTTAACTGAAGGCTCAGTACTTTTTCCCAGTTGCAGAAAAGAGGGTATTTTGTTACTGTGGTTTATCAAGCAATTGTATCCCCACATAAGCAGTTGTTTTGAGTTGTCTGCTTCCAACGTTTCCGGAATAGAACTGGAATCTGCTAAAATTCAAGGTGATCTAATGCAAGCAGACAAGCAATAGTAGGAATTTAGTGCAGTGATGTTAAAATAAATGAATAAAGCACTGGTAAAGAACTCTTAACTTGTGGACACAGAACAGTTCTCTGAATTGCAGATAGTTTTCATACTTCAATACTTTCTCCATTATGAAGCAATGAACTCCCTTCCATTGTCTTTTAAGACAAAAATGTTTGTTTCAAACACGGCATCTTCCTCTTTTCCCAAATATCTTTTTGCAGTTTCTGAGTCTTTACTGTTTTGGATGAGAGATTCACGTTCTTCATAGTGTCAAAGGCTCATGAATAGCTGATCTGAATTTTCATGTATTCAAATTCAAGTATTGTTTAGGGTTGAGTTTTAATATTTTTTTCCCAGTAAAATTAATATTTATTTCATTCATAGGAAGCATCTACAGAAAAATGGAAATACCTACATTTTCACAATGTGGTGTAGATTTTAGCAAATTATTTGCCTTAAATTATGATTTCCTCTAATCCTCGTAGTAAATCTAGATTAGCCAGTGATATGCATTGTAAAGTCTATGCTGCATCATCGGAATATCAGTTGTATTTCATAACTGAAAGTGCTTGACTTCACCATCTTATTTTACTGGCTTTTACTTCCACTGCCTGCTCTTTGAACTAATCAACAGCAATCAAAAGGGGAGAGGAAACAGTGTGTGGGAAGGGAAACAAGGTGCTGTAATTCAATCTGTGCTTGGAGAAACAAAAAATTGACATGTAGTTACCTTGATGGAAATGAAATATGATTTGTATTTCTTAATACAACAGTAGCAACAACAAAAATGCAACAGCAAAAGGGTCATGAATTTATTTCTTTTTTAAGATATATTTGAATTGAATTGGGAGCATGCCTTCAGTGTTGGGGGACAGGAAAAAACCCGGTGCACCACTTCCAAATTTAATACTTATTTATTTGCTCTCAGCCCCTGTGCTATTATGAATATTTTTAGCTGGAGTGGGAGACAGGTAATTTTAAGAGAAAAGATAAATTGTTTTCCTTAGGGCTTTCATGAAGTTCTTTCATATTCTCGGAAGATAAAGGACATTTTAGACACTGAATGTTTAAGATTAATAATTTTATAAAATGGAGTTTGGAGAATTAATTCCTTGTAAAACTTCTTTGTCCTGTGTATTTTAGACTGTACAGGAGGTGAGACTGGGTAGCCCTAAAATCTAAACATGAATTTCTAGTCCATCTGAATTAATTGGGATGTTTTGTCATTGGCATAGTAGTTGCAACAGTTCAACCAGTGAGTGTCTTAAAACCACTGTTCTCTCTAAGCTTGAAAATGTGCACAAGGCTGCATACAGATAGTCCATGCTCAAAGAGTTTGTAATATTATATCAAAATGCATCAAATAATGGGGCTGTGCTTACTTTTTATTTGAAATTTGGTTTTAGTGATGATACATTCCTTGAGATTGCTTGCAACAGGCTTTGAAGATGCAAATCCCATGCCTACATAAAAGAGAGGAAGAGCCAAAGAACCTTATGCTATCTGAAAGGTTTAGCAAAACATTTTTCTGAATGAAATCTGCAAGTTCACATAAAGGTTTTGTGGCAAAAAATTCCTCACAGTTAAATAAGCAAGCAAAAAGCAGTGACTTTATGAATAATTTTAATGATGATAAGTTAATTCTTTATTTATGTAGTAACTTAAGCAGCATGTAAACAGACCTTTGATCTAGTGATCCTTGTACCAGACTCACATTCCATAATTACAGAATTCCTTGGACTTTTTTGTTTTCAGGCCCTTTTTCATCAGGGCACAAGGAAAATTGTTAAATTTAAGCACATTTATTAAAATCCATCTTTGCTACATTCCACTTTTTTTCAAATGTAGCTTACTGATTTTTCCTGAGGCTGAAAAAGCTCATAATTTCTTGTCCATTCTTTAAACCTCTCATTAATGTGTAACACTGGTTTTAAGACAACTTCTTAAAGAAAATTCCACAGTTCCCTTGACACACCAGACCAGTAGTATTTGAAAGGCTGTTTCAAAAGATGTGTCAAAAACACATGTAGGTGTGGTTTAACCACCAGGCAATTCTGCTGTGTATTTTCTTTTTTGTTGTTGTTGTTTCTGTTGGAGTTATACGTTTAAATAACTGTGGAATGTGACAGAAATTAGCCTGCTCTTGGGAGGCTTTTATTCCAAGTTTCATTTAATTTGATCCAGAAATGGGATTTCAACTCACCTCTGCCACCTCCCAGGTCAGTGATCGCTGTTCTGGCTTTACTCTATCTTTTGCATTTGTTCAGTGACTTTTTTTTCCTCAAAAAGAAACAAGTATAAATCTCAGAATTTTACAGGATGAAAAAAAAATATTTCTGCCCTTGTCTTCTACACCATGTTCACTCTTGAAGATAAATTAGTTTGTGATATCCATTTTTTTTACCGACAAACTGAACACGCCTTTGGTTTGAGGTGCTGCGTATGTCAGAAGAGGTGACCTTATCTTAACCACTCACTTTTTATTCTTTCAATCGCAACCCCCCCTATTTATTGGCACAAAGCCGTACGGAAGACACAGAAGTCTTACTATATGTAGTGCCTCTTTTTTTTGGCTCTGCTTTTTAATGCCAAAAAGCTTTGAAAAGACACTTGGAATCCACAGGGGAGACATAAATTAGACTCCAGCTGACATGACTGAATTTTAAACTACTGAATATTTTACACTAGATAATGCTGGGTTCCACTAAACATAGCATCAGTCTGTTTGGAGGGTTTTGTTTTCCAACGCAACCTGAACGTAGAAACCAGCAGCCCAAACCATTGAATATCTTTAACTCAATTGTGATTCACTGTCTTGCTCAAAACCAGCGTAAGACTTTTCTGCAAAGTTTAGAGAAATTTGACCTTTCCCGTCACTCCTTAAAAGTGATCTCAATTTCATGCTTTGTTGATTAGGGTTCACCTTATTCTCCAGGAGTAGCAGAAAAATAATTCAAAGAGCTTCCTTGGACCAGTGGCTTTCTGGCTCATGTTGATAAGATGGAGGTGCTGTAGCTTCTGAAAGTGGCTGCAGGTGGCATGTCCTGCAGTTCTCCTCTCCCGAATGGCGTGGAAGCACTTTATCATACTGCTTTCTCTGCCCCTCTCACAGTCCTGCTTGGCACTTGGTCCTGGGCTGGGAATTCTGTCATTTTCTCTCTCTATTTTTTTTTTTGTTTGTTTTTTAAGAGAAGGATGAGATAATCCAGTACTGGCATGCTGAGTTGGCTGATTGGCCGATCCAATGGAAATAATTACATTTATCATATTCCCAAGAAGATGCATTTAATTAAGTAACTGAAGACAACGTAGCTGAAAACATGCATCATTCATTTACTTTAGTCTTTTAAATACGGTCTGGACAGAAATGTTTATGAGGCTCAAGCCATAAGTGCAAAGCCATACATTTTGCAGTCGGACAATGCAGGTTTAGTAAGCTGAGACACATCCTAGGGCATCGTGCTATGAATTCTTTTGGACAGAAAGAGTATGAGGATGAGTGCTAGTCATCTGCTGGTGTGGATCAGTGAACTGAGGATAATTGTATTCTACTTTTTCTTTTCATTCATTCAGTTTAAAATGGGAAAATAAAAATTCATTTTGGAAATCTTTCTTGACAACAGTGAAGCCTTACAAACTGGAGAGAAAGGTGCCTGGATCTTGCTAAGAAATGCTTCTCCATGGATATGTAGTGCCTTTAGGGCAGCTTTGAGGTTCTGCTGTGAGATAAAACTAATGGGATCTTTCCGGTGAAGCTTCACTGTTGCTCTGATGTTGCAAACAGGATTGTATACCCCTCCATCGCATGTTGATCATCACTTCTCTGCAAATGGTGATTCATTTGATCTGTCTGTTTGCTAGATATAGATCTTCCTCCTCCTTTTGAGAATGGGGAGCATATTTTTCAGCCTCAGGATTTGGTAGGTGCAGAAGAAGCTGCTGAGTTTAAGGTCAAACACTGGCTTTTTCCTTCTCCCTGCAAAAGAAAACACACAACTCTTATTTCCGTGTTTTAATATTGAGATGCCACAGGGGCCTCGTGCCCTTTATGGGGTAACACCTTTCTAATGTGCGACATTAAAGCCACTGCTCGGTTACTGGAGCACAGAAATTGTTTGGCATGAATTTGTGTCACTGCATGTGCTCTTAGAAACAGCAACCTGGAAGCGTGTAAAAACATGTTTACCCCTTGACTGATTGTAAATTCTTTAATTTCATGATTGTTTTAAACTCTCTTGGATTATTACTTTTCATAGACTGACTTGGTGCTGGTCTCAAGCGCTGAGCCCCTGGGCTTTTTCACGCTCCTCTTACATAGGAGTGCAGTGAGAAAGGTGGTGTGTCTTGTTGCAGAGTCAAAGCTGTGGTTTCACAAGCCGTACCCTCTAGCCTGCCTGCACTGGGGATGTGTCCTGCCTGGGAAGTCTCCGTGGCTGGCTCTTAAGTCAGATGGCACAATGCTACCCATGCCAAGCCGTGGATAACGTGATACTGAGGTGCTGTCAGCATGGGCTGACATCAGGATACATGTTGGATGTGATACTATTGTGTAGTAACAATTGTTTTGCACAAATGATGTAGAGGGGCACGGTGCCAAGATTTTTAATGTCGGGGTACGGTCTTTTCCTGTTCTCATAGCAGTTGAGTGTGGAGAGAAGATGAGGATTCTAAAGGTTTGGCTTTATTGCAAGAAGCCAGTGTCTTCTGTTCCTTGAACCCCTTCAACAACACGGCTGTCGGTATCCCTCTCTTTTGTTACACAGCTGACTTCCCAGCCTGCCTTTTCTGAAATGCCTGGATACGAGATCTGTAATTACTCCACACAAATGATCGCACTGCCTGCTTTCTCCCTTTTTTTTTTCTCCTAATTTTTTTGAACAGTTGTGTGTACGTGAGTTCCTTTGCTGGCCTAATTTTGTTCCTCCCCCCTACAGACTCATCTAGTCTTTTACATTGTGCTGATGTGCAGAAGCGCAGGGGGACATTTGCACAGATGCGAAGCCTTACAAAATGTGCTGGGCGGTGTAACCTTTTCTTGGGGGAGCTGTTTTCATTTTCTCACCTAACAGTCTTCCTCTAGCCTGTCCTTCCTGTTTCATAATTTAAAGGCACCTTCCATTTCTCTGATAATTTTTTTTTTTTTTCGCGGCACTGGCAGCTTGTTACCCAGTGTATTCATCAGAAAAAAAGACAGAAGTCTTTTTCTAATGTATGCTAAAGCTGTTGGAGGTTGTAGAGTTTTTAAAAGAGTGGTTCCCCTCACCAGCCAGTGCACAGTTGTCTTCATGGTACAATGGCCAGTGCAGCTGAACTGTCATGGGGAGGCATGTTTGCAGCATCTATAATATGGCAGACCAGTTTTAGAAGAAGGAAAAATTAAAGAGTGTTGTGAGCCTAAACAAGGATGAGGTTGTACTGCTGAATTGTCATGGCAATAGGGAAAGGGAATACGATTAAGGATGTTTGCACTTTAATTGTTTTCAAAGCACGTTTCAAGTTAAAAGGGAAACTATAAAAGTGACAAAATCATATGCTGAGTATAATTGCAGTTATCATGTGTACATGGGAAAACTTTTGTAAGTCTGTAAGAATCTGTAAAAATAGTAGAAAAATTGAATAATTTATTTATGTTAATGCTTGGAATTAGACAAACAAGACATGGGTGTTCTCAAAGTGGGCTTTAAGCATCTGTGTGAACTGAAACTAGGATGAGAGTGGTAAATTCTGCAGAGACAGGCCAAAGAATGTGGGGTGAATGTGTTCAGTGGAAAAGATCCCATTGCTTGTCAGGAGGGGAATTTGATCCTACATGGGTCTATACCCAGTTGCTTGTATTTTATCTTCTGCACTAGTTTGCATGGGTTGTGTCTTGTAGTAACTGGTAGGGAAGCTGTGCTGTTCCACTGACACCAACAGGCCACGCTCCTGCCGTCCATCAGAGAGGAACCACGGGGTTAGTGCTACCCACCACCAAAGCGAGATGTCTTTCACAGGTGACAGGCCACAGTGTGCAGAGTGTTCCTGCAAAGCCTTTTGGGTGCAGTTCATTAAAACGCTAAAGTACTGGAGAAAAGAGAGACAGGTTTACAATTATCCTATGTTTGATATCAGATATTACTGGAATGTCCAACCAAAATTGCCTCCCAACTCCAGCAGCAGTTTATAAATATGGAAATGTGCCTCACGCTACTGCCAGGTTTTGTCACAAATTGATGATTATGGGGTGCCAGCCTATTTTTGCATCCAGTCTGAGAAATCTTAAAAAGGCCTCCTTTACTGAAAGTGCTGCCAAGCTGCTCGCCTTAGGATGTTTCAGCAGTGGAGGCACCTCAAGCTACTTGAGTTTTTTTTAAAAACTTAGCTGTAAAGTCTGAAGCTGTGAATATATAATCTATGATGGCACTAGTCCCAGCTGGGGTACAAACACACACACACAAAACCACGTGAGAATATGAACAGTGCTAATAAGATATAGATAATGTGCTCCATTGCTGCTCTCATTCCAATTCTGTAAAATGGCATATGGAAATGAAGAATTTACTCTCTGCCCATTTCTTCTAGCCTTAAGGTTAAATTCCGAACTTTACAGGACTTTCTAGTTTCCTCTGTTTTTCATCTCCCCTTTCAACTTAACATACCCTTTTAGTTTTGTTATCTTGAAAGCTCAGAGAGATTCTGAATTTTATCTGCGGGGAAGCTCATTTGTTTTTAAATGATTTTCAGTGTGGAAGTTGGGAGATTACAGGCAGCTGTAAAAGAAATTGCCTACGAATAAGGATGAGTTTCTTGGTTACCTGAAAACCCAAATGGGTTCAAAATAAGAGTTTGAAAGACGAGATTAATTTGGCATGTTGATCCAATGATTTTATACCTCGAGACCTGATAAATAATGAGGGGGACTTGGATTTCTCCATCTCTTACAGTCTATCGAATTAGTCAAATGCTGAGCTGCGGTATGATGTGAGCTCTGTTAGATAACAAGCAAGTGTATGAGAGCACTTACTCGATAGCACTGTTTTAGGCAGTTTTGCATCTAGATATTGCACAACTTGTGATAAGAGAAGTGGGTTTCTCTACTCTGAAGGCACAGATCAGGCAAGGACAACTTCAAGGTTGACAGGCAGACCAAGAAAGCCAAGACCCCAGCTCTGCGTGAGGTACCCGGCTGTGACACTGTACCCATCATGGGCTCTGCTTCTCGCTGTGGGCTGCTGAGCCTGTACAAGTAGCGAGAAAGGAAAAAACCCAGTGTGTTCCAGTGGAAATTTTAGTTCTATCATTACATTCCCATCATTAGCAAGTACAGGGTATTAGAGTTTGGTAACAGGGAGATACAGACCTCATTAATTCCTAGATTTCTCTTGATATAAACTTTATTTCATGAAGAAAGGTGGGTACATCGTGAAAATGATATGGCTGTCTTTGAGATTTTTCTGTTTTGTGAGACAGGTAATAATAAAATAGTTTTTAATGGATGGTTAAGTTTAATGTGATTAATAGAAGATGATTTTCCTGTTCTGTGGTTAGGAAGATGATATATGTGGAAAAACAGAATAGAAAACCTGGGAAAGTAATCTTTTTTTTTTCTTTCTTTCTGCTTTTCATTTTTTTTGTTTCTTTATCCTCCCCCCCAATTTTGGGGTTTTTTTGTGGTCGCTTTACTGTCATTGCTTTGCTTTTAGGGAGATACAGTTGTGAAGAGAAAGAAGTTTAAAACTGAGACATTTAAAAGTTTGCCTTCTAAATATTTTCTAAGGAAACTCAGATTGCATGTGGTTTTCCATTTCAAGTTCTATGCTGTGCTGTCCCTGATAAGAGACTTCAGTGGTTTGAATGAACACCAAAGTTTCAGCCTAAAGCAAGAAAACTGGCAAAAAAACAACTCAAGGCTGTCTTTAAATGAACAGTGTTTGTTCCTTTTTGCTATGATTCTCTTGTGACTGTGATCAGGAATTCTAAGTACTGTGGTACCTGCCAGTAAACTGGTGCAGATGCACACACACGTGCACAAGGGGAGGAAAAACACTGTATTTGATCTGAGGGATCAAACATTTTGGGGAATCATCTGATCTCAAGGATATCTGCTCCTTCCTTTCCCGCATCTTTTCTTTTTTTTTTTTTAAGATGTATCCCTAATCAGGCTTTGTCACAACTCTGTAAGCAACAAACCTGTTAGCAGTGCTGAAAGATAAAGAGATTGGCAAAGAAAGAAGAGGGCGTTTTTTTGCATTGGTGTTTTAAATATTTATTCTAGGTGTGTGCCAGACCGTTTGGAGGAAGGGGACCCCAAACACTAAGTGGTACAGAAGCAGAGAAGCATTATGCACATTATAATAATTGTTTATTGTGTTCATTCAGGGCATATTATCTTGTTGAGACTGTAAAAGATGCTCTTTTGGGTCACAGCCCTGGTCCCATCTTGGCTCCTCTCTGACAGTGGCTGGTACCGGATACCGTCGAGTAACCCTTGGTGCACAGGAGCAGTAAGGGTCTCAGGGCAGCACTTTTCCATTCCTACAGGCTAGGCAGTAGCTTAAATCTGGCCAAATTTTGTACTGAGATAGTAATTCTTCTGCAATTTGAACAACCATATGTTGTCTTCTCTTTCAGGTTTTTTCAGAATTTTTTGTGACAGAACAACTTGCTGGTCAGCTCTGCCCAGTCACTGAGTGATGGGACAGCAGAATCTGGAAGGTGCACCCTGGTGACATGGATGGAGCTTTGCAGTGGGTGCTGCTGTAACACGGATTAGTCAGGTAAGGCACTAATTGCTTCAGCCATCCTTTGCTGTGAGGATATACCCACTGTTTATTTGTCTTTATGCAGTTGTACTTACCGCTTTCTTCTGCCAGACAGTAAATAAACAATAGACTTAGAACTGATGTACCTAGAGCTGAGAGGTGAGACCCACTCCACCACCAGGTTTCTGCTCTAACAGAATGTTAGAGCCTAAATGTTCTTTCAAAACAATATTCAATTCTTTTATTTATAGCTGCCTGAAGAAAACCTGGCCAGCCATCCTGCTTAAATGAAATGTTCCAAAAACTTGCTGAGAAGTTCAGCAATTATACTTCTTCTTTTGTTACCTAATTCTGGTAGGTTTTATTATTATAGACCTACCAGTTGCTTTTACTAAAATCCTGTTTGCCCGCTGACAAGCTCCTAGGAGGGATGTGCAGGCTCTTGGCAGCCGGGAGCTGCACAAGCCCTGGCTCTTGGGAAGGGCTACTGGATTTTCCTGCTCCTTCACACCACATCTGAGGGTGCTCACCAGGCTTGGAGTTCTGCTCTTCAATGCAAATGTTTGTGTTGTGTGCAGAAAAGATGACTGTTTTGTCCTCATTGCCAGGGGAACAGAAAATCAGGGGAATTGGAGATGGCTGTCATATGGAGAGGACTAAGAAAGACAGAACTATGCTGACTGGGGTTTCCTTGTGCTTCCCAGTCTGTTTGTGGCCTGTGTACTTGTCTTTGGGTGTCTTCATGTGCCAGAAAGCCTTTGCTGGTGTGCCTATGCTTAAAGAGTGGTGCAAGGGTATGAGCTAAGTACCTCACTGACACAAACATCTTCTCCTATGAGAGGGTTTAAAATACACAAGTAAACTTTTCAGTACACATGAAGCTAAGTCCAGTTCCTCCAGGAAAATAGAGGATGGCAATAAAGCTTTTTTTGCTGGTGTAACTGTATCTATACTAAGACTATTGCTGGTGTAAACCCACTGTATAAAATCCAGGGAACGGTGGTGACAGGGAGGAGCAGAGGAGATGGTGACGGCTGTTGTGTCACTGTATCTGGCTCATGCTGAGCAGTGGTGACAGGCGAGCAAAGGAGTTGCTGCTGTGACGCTGAGCTCCTGGTGAATCTGCCCCTCGAACTGCTGGTCTCTGTAGGATGCAGGGAGAGTTTCAGTCTGTATTCATATAGGATCCAGCCTAATGGTGCTTGACAAAGGTGAGTTGGTGCTGCAGCAGTACAAATGTGGTACAGATAATGAGCTGTTCTGTATAGACTACCAAAGAAGTGCACTCACATCCTTAGCAGCGTGGCGTGCCTGTCCCATAAATGGAGAATAAATATTTCACCTTAGGGGCCTAGTTATCTTCTAGAAAAGAAGAGGGCTCTGTAAACACAGGGCCAGCCTTCCTTTCCATGGAGCCAAGCAGCATGTCTACCTTTCTGCCCTTAAAGATGTCTGAATTTGTTTAGGCAGGTGCCTGCCTAAACCTGTTACCAAAGCCACAAAACCATTTCTGCTGTACCTCCATTAGCACAATCAAGCCAGAGATTTTTTTTTTTATTTTTTAAGTCCTTCAAAGGCAGCTTCTGTCTTATCAATATGTCAAGAGCAGGTTTCACTATGTGTGTATAGCACTGTAATTCTTTGTAGCCTCAATGTGTACTTGAAAAGGAAAAGGTGTAATTTCCTCAGTCAGTACATAACAGCTTCACAAATTCTACATGGGATGATTTATCACTGGCTAAAAAGCAGTGGTTTTTCAACTCCTAACTCTATGGGTTTCCTGCATAAATCCACCGGATTGTCATTGATCTGTCCAAGTTGCTGTAAAGAAGTCACAGGCAGAATTTCTTTGTTGTTGTTGTGAGCATCAAAAGTTGACTTTCTGACTGCACAGCAGAAATACTCTATTTGCTCCTTACATGAGCATAATTTTGTGACTAAATCACTTAAGTCAGCAACTAATTTCACTGCTGCCTCAGACCTACTTTAAATGAACAGGTATATTCATCAATCACCTCCCTTCTTCATCGCATACTAGCCTAATCAATACGTGACAGAGCTATTTAAATACTTTCCTATTAAAAAAAAAAAAAGGAAAAAGCATGCATAAACAGAATAGCAGAATAAAAAGTAGAGGGAATTTTAGGGACAGACATTGAAGTGGGATGCTATTCTGCACTAGAACTTTCTAAAGCATTAAGCAGAAAGGATTATGTAGTGGTACCTGGCCACCTACGGCCCTAAATTAACGGGATATTGTGATTGCAACATTGTGGTTACACGGAGATACATCTGACAACTTCGGAGCTTGAGCAGTTTGAAGATGCCTAGATGCAAAGGGGTTGTGTTGTGCTGAACAGGGTGAGCACTTAAAGCACATCACTGTCATAAATGGCAAAGGAAGTGCCTTGGACCGTGCTCTGTGATGGCTGTCAAATGCTCGGATTGCACGTCTTGCTCAAGAATCTTATGTACCAGGAAAAGGGCCAGAAAGAGATGAAATAAGGTCTCCTATTTCATTATTATGTGATGTGCAGATTCTTTCAGACCATACAGCTCTCAATGAATGTGACTTTTGTTAATGTAAATGCAGCATTGCGGACTTGTTGCAAGGAAATGTTTTTGCGTTTCTGTATCGGCCACATCTGAACTCTACTGAAGGATATCAGTACAACCTACTGCATGAAAAACGTGAGATTTTAAAATACAGGTATTGAAGGAGTTATTGTACGGTGATACCTAAGCCAAAAGGAGTGAGAAAACCTCATTCTGATACTGGATTTGCTAAAAGATAATTCCTCTCCAGTCAGCTCAATGACTCTGGGCTTATGTGGCTTTAGCAGAGAGTGCCATTGCAGAGATGAAACGTGGGGTCAGACATAACTGAGACTTTATACCCGATCAGCCTTTGTGTTTTGGCCTGTGCTACCGGACTAGTAGTACAAGAGTTGGACCTATCTTGCGAGTGCTTTAGAGAAGGCTTAACTTCCTTTCTTCTTTTACAACAATTGGATTTTTACCAGTGCTTCAACTAAGGCACCTGGTACTGCAGAAACACAGATAAAGAGCACTGTGTAGTATTCTGGGTCCATTCAATATGTGTGTGACCGAGGAGAGAGGGGATGTTAAAAGTTTTTCTTTGACAAAACCATGTTGCTCCACAGAATGGTTTTGACCAGAGTTTTACACTTTTTCATAGCTTCCCAGCACCCTGCAGCATGATCCTGAGCTACCTTGGATTAATAACATGTATTTATGACATTAACTTTTTATTTCTCATCTGAACATGGATTGTTTCCACAGCTGTCTAAGCAGCAGGACTCTGCCAGGGTGAGGGGGGTTCACATTATGTCCTCACAAGGAGAGATGTAACACAAACCTGTTGCTGAGAGCTCAGAAACTGCCTCAGTTTGTGGGAATAGCACAGAAATGGCCACAGATAAAAGCAGGATGAGAGGCATTATATAACTGATGGTAGCTGGGATTGTAGAAATCTTTGCTACCCAATTAAAACTCAAAAGCTCCATAGGGCTTTACACATCACTGGAAGTTACCGTTGTCCTTTTCATTCTGTATTTTGCAGTACTGAGGGCTTTTTGGTTTTATTGACTTATTTTCTACTCTCAGCTTTTATTCTCATGCTGCATAAGAATGAAGTGGCTAATATGTGCTTGCAAACTAGAAATGCTAATTATTAGAAATGTGATTATCGTTTGTTTTAGAAAATTAATTAGAAACATAAATTAGTGCTTTTATATCATGATTCATTTAAAAGAAATGTTTATTCTGGCTGTAGTTTTGCCTAATTTTACTCAATGCAGTTCCAAAATCAGTTAGATATAAGCTTTGTTTGCAAGCTCAGTGTTGTAAGAGACTGAAGTTCTTGCATGAATTATATCCTTCTCTCTCCCTCTTTGTGCTTAAAACTCCCTACCTACATATTTAACAAAAAGAAGGCTTAATAACTTCCATCTCTCTCTTTAAGTTTACCAGTTAAGTTGCGTTAGTCTGTTCTCCACCTGCAAAGCTGCATGTACATGCTTAATCACAAAACCTGTTAGATCTAATGTTACTTGCAGCAGGTACTTTTATAATCAGATATTTTTCTCTTTCAAACTAAAAAGATGCTTGACTATTCAGGAAGTGCAGGTCTCTCTTCTGGACATTGTGTAGTGCAGCTCCTGCATATTAAAGAAACCTGAGATTTGCAGATCAGCTTCCCTGTGGAGGAGACAACAGAGAATCAGTATATTAAATGCATCTCTCTTTATTTACATACCTATGCCAGTGCTGGAACAGAGGCCATCACAAAACAAGTACTCTGATAATTCTGCCTTCCAGAAATGCCACCCTGAAAGCTAATTACACCTTCCTGGGAAACTTTTGTAGCCTAAACATTGCTAGTGTAGGAAAAAATGCCCAGAAAGCAAACTCTGCTAACCACCACTGATTTTTTTCTGAGGGTGACCGCTGAATAAAACTTAAAATTAACAACTCTCTTCAAAGACTAAAGCCTAAGTCACGTGTTAGGGAAACAGCTTGAAACATTATGTACGATAATAAAACAATTCGTTGACTCCTGTCTTAACACTACATTAATATTAACAAAACTTGCTCAGCTTTGGAGCTAGTAAGAATTGCAACTCTCTTGTGTTTCACAGGGAAATAATTGATTGCAACATGGTGTTTGGCCTGATATTCTCTGGCTGTGAATGGCTGTATCTACGCTACTGTTTTAGGTTGGATCAGGAACATACTTCTGAAGTATATCTCCCAATCATTCCCACATACTGTGCTTCACTTCACAGAGAACTGAATTGGCAGACATGTTCCAAGTGCTAAGGGGCGTTCATTCTGTGGGGATCGGTCCAGAGCTCAGTCTGAAGGAATCAAAGCTGAAGTGTAGCCAGTAAAGCCAGGCAGCCTCCAGCGGTTTGGATGCACCTCCATTCTATGACCTTAAAAACATGGCTTGTACACCAAAACGCTGCTTCTCCTGGGGCTAAAAGACAGCTGGCTTCTCAGTGGTGGTGCAGAGGATCCCCTTCAACTGCTAAAAATTCCTTTATGTTTGTATATCATAGTAAACTTTCCCTGAGAGATGCGAGATCAAGGTCAGGAAAATACTTCTCTTAGCAGTAATTATCTATTGTACCACATCTCAATCCTTTTTGTTTCCTTCCTTTGAAAACGTCTGGGGCTGCTTTTCTTCTTCTATTTGCGCATACTTCTAATACCTGCTAAAATCAATGCCTCTAAGGAAGGATTCCTTTTCTTCAGTGCAGTAGGATACAGCTCTGCCATCCAGAACCCTGGGCTGGCAAAACAAAACCAAAGCTGAAATATTCCCTCCTACCATTCCTCTAAATCCCTGTTGATCTGTAGGGAATGGGAGAGGAGAATTGCTCCCTTCAACAACAGGAACATTCAGATGAAGAAATTTTAAAGCTGCACGTTTGTTTCAAAGGGATCCCATTTAGCTTGACAGTAAGAGAGCCACAGGGCTGAATTTTATTGCACGTTTGTGCAACAGGCATTAAATGTTTCACGTTAAGAATATATTAAATTGTTTAAAAAAAGAAACACATAGCCACATTCAGAAAGAACAGATACAGCAAATGAATATCATTCCTCTGAGATTTTTGTGCATTTCAAACCTGAAGATTGAAAAAAGAAAGAAAAGAAAGTGCTGAAGACAATACAGAGAATTTCATCACCTCTCCTGTCCTAGCTGCCTTTGTGTGGGTTTTTGTGGGGTTTTTTTGGTGTGGTTTGGGGTTGTTTTTTTTGTGGGCTGGTTTGTTTGTTTTGCCAGTTCAGAAAAGCACTTGCCTTACTTCAAAGGTGTCAATAATCTCATCATTACTTCAGCTTCTCGTCATGGACTTGGTGGACAAGGGCCTTCATGAGAAGTCAGGCCCAAACTAATGCTCTCTGAGTGGTATGCAAACCAGTTTGGTGTGGAGGTCCTGAAGAACCAAATGTTCCCATCTTTCTTTTTGTAGCCTCATTGTTTCAGGTATTCTCACGCATTCTTGCTCAGTGAAGGTGAGAATTCTGCCTCTTGATGTCTGTGGGGCTGTTTGCAGAGAAAGCAGCTGTTGGGCAGAAGTGAAATGATGGAAGTGGACCTAACTGAGCAAAGATGTGAAAAAAATGTGCAGTGTTGTAACTCCTTCAGTTTGAATTAAAGGAATCTTTTCACTGCAGGTGAGTGTAGTGTTCATACATTCTTAACTTTGAAAGGAAAATTATTTCTTCTGAATGGTGGTGTGGGGCAGTTTTCTTGCTGTAGTCATCACTGTAGTAACATCAACACTGTAGTGGGGTCCTCTTGTGTTTGGCACTAATTGATACAAGTCTTTGGGGTTGGATTATTTGGAGGTTTTTTTTGCTTCATATAATCTTGCAATAGTAAAGAAATACTTTCTTCAACACTGGAGCAGTATGAGTCTGTTCCGACCTGGGGAGTCATAGTAAGGCAGATACACAGATTGCTAATTGCGCTGCCTATAATCATCTCCATTTCATAGGCAACTTATACCCTGCATTTTTCTGTTTCCATCTGGCATTATGCACATATTCTTTCAATTCTGTTTCTGCCTTTTAGCCACATAGCATTAACTATATTATGGATGCCAGGGTAGAAAAACGCCATCCTTGGAAGCATGTAGAGAGGAGTTGGCAAAGAGTAAACGACTGGCATTAATCATGCTACAATTAGATTTCCTTGTTGAGACTTTGGTATGTCTTTGGGTGACCAGGCTAGCAAACTGCCAGTTTCTTACCATCAACAAGCTCTGTGCTGATTAGTATCTATAAGAGTTTCATTTTTTAGCATGTTAGAGGAATAATCCAGGTAAAAAGATATTCTTTTCTGTGCTTTATATTGGTGTGATTTAACCTTCAGGGACTTGCCTCTGATATCGGAATGGCTCCTTTAGAGGCAAAGATAGTGGAATTGGGGCAATACAGAGAGAGTATTGCAACCCCCTAGGGTGATATTCACATTTGAGAGCATTGAAAAGGGCCCCATGTGTTAAGTGGATGAAATAAAGTGTGTTTTTGTCTGTTTAATTACTGCTGAGGGTGACTGCACAGAGCAAAGACCCAGGCTTTCACACGGTCCAGAAGGAAGCGATGGCTTCCCTACCTCTAGCAGTTGTTAGTTGCAGCCAGATGCCTTTCTGAAATACAAACTTAGGGCAAATACAAGTTCATAGTGCAGCATGGGAGCAATTCAGTAAAACAGAAAACCTTTGCCTATGTGGAGTAGATAATTTCATCTGATCTAAACTCCATGTATTAATAACAAAAAAAAGAGAAGAAAATACTTTCCAGGCCTCTGTAGATACACACTTTCCTTTGAATATCTTTCCTGAAGCACCAGCAGCACCATCTCTGAAGGGTGATTTGTAATCGTAGCCGATTCTGAATCACCCAGGATGCTTTCTCCAAGCGGGAAGTCAACGTGACTCGTATTTTAGCACTGGAGGTTTCTCAGAGCAATGCTTTTTTTGACAGCAGCAGTGTTTTTTGTGTTATCCTTCAGTTTATCAGAGGACTTATATCTTAGATTTGTTATTAAAACTTCATTTCACTATCTCGGAAGCCTTGTCAGGTTATGACCATTTGCTCATATGAATGGCTTAAAGCTGTTGACAAATACTTTCATCTAGACTGGATTATTTTCAGAGGCCTTGTGCATATTCTGTCAAAGATGTGGAGCTTGGCATGGACCATAACCAGGCATAGAGGGGTCTAAATATGTTACTGCAATCTTGATATTTTTATCCAGATTAAAGGTTTGCCAACACAAATACCTATATGAGCTTCAAAGCTATTATAGATTTAAGTAATGGCCTTAAAATATCCGAATAGTGTTCTTTTGCCTAATGTCCCCTCATGATCATTTTATATTTCCTCTTGTTTCTCATACAGTAACAAACACAGACTTCTGCTCATGTTATGGGAGCCACATCATTTAGTAGTGTGCTCTCTATCCTGAAAAGCTTACTCCTGATAAATGAGATAAACTAAGGGTGACGTGAGCATTACCTACGTGTGACTGAGGAAGTATGATGCAGGGAGAAGGCTAGCTCACATAATTATTACCTTCTGAAGCTACTAACTGACATGTAATCTCCAGGATTTTGATTTGGGATCTTCTGTACAAGATCTTCCTTTTTCTTTGCTATGAGGGAGCTCTTTGGAGTTGTTGTTGCTGGCTTTCCAGTGACCATGGGCACCCCAAGTCTAGAAATAGTGTGAGAAATACGCTTTCTAGTTTTGCTTTGTGTCTGGACCTAAATGTAGAATAAAAGCCATGGAAGTGATTGTAAAGTCTTTCTGAGTCTGGTGAATAGCTAAACATTTAAGTTTTAAGGCACCCCATAAGACTTTCTTTATCAGTTATAGTAATTGTTTCATGTCTCAGTCATGTTTCTCCAATTCATTGTTACCTGAAAGCTGTGCCTAAATTGGATATATGCACTGCATAGCCCAGGACCAACCAAAAACTTCAGTGCTTTATTTATCTGAATGGGTAGAACATTACAGCTGGCTACTTTCATTTACCTGTCCAATTCTGATGTGGAGCAAAACTGAAGAAACCAAGGTGGCAAGTAAACATACTCTTCATACTGGAGAACTGTCAGCTGCGCACAGATGGCCTTAGGAAAGAGTAGGCACTTCAGGCTTCTTAATGAAAAATAAAGGAACATGCTGGTTACTGTGAGAGTGATTCATCCGTTCAGCTATGCTTATCTTTTACATGCATTTCTTATGCTTCTTAATATTATGTGGTACTTAAGAATAAGCATCTATTGCCTATTCATCCTCTTAGTCATGGCAGAATGAAAAGCAAATGTGAATTTCCTCCCTCCTCTCTTACCAAGTTCATTTTGTCTTGGCATTCAGTAGACCTTGAAGGAAAGAGCTGAGTGACTTGGTCATGCCGGAGCAGTAACAAATCAGATGGTATCTCCATATGTGATAGACCAGGAGGTTTTAAAGCTGTGCATCTGCTTTTAAGAATCAAGCTTAAAAATGAATTGACAGTCATGTCAGATGGGCAGCACAGAGCTACTTGAGCAGGTGATAAAACAGTTACAATGCAGAAGGCTCCTCTGAATTTCCCAGTATACAATTTGTGTGCAGCCAGCTGAATCTGAGTGTGGACTGGAAAAGTGGTAGCATCTGGCCAGGCTGCCATTCTCCGAGATGTGCCCTAGAATTAAAGTCAGAAATTTCTTCAGCTCTTGCAGAGATGTTTCGAATATACCTCCTCAGGAATTAAATGACCATTTCTACTTCAGGTTTTGTCAGCCAAACTCAGCTTGATACTGGATGCTTTTCCATTTCTGACAGGAATTTTGCATACTTAAAATTCTGACAGTCACAACAGCTTTTTCTTTTTTTTTTATGTGCTGTGTTATTGATAGGACTTTGTAGCACATCTTGCTCTAGAAACAATAATACACTTCTGAAGGTCCCCTGTGGAAGCCCATAAAGGCCATCCTGCTGCAGCAGTTGTGGCAGTGCTGTGCCTTGCTAAGCAGAGACATGAAGATTGTAAGAATAATCACCAGTTTCTGCTCTCTCTGGGGATGGATTTGCTTCATTTGGTGTAATGTCTCAGTCTACCATTGCTAGCTCGGGCAGCTGCAAAAGATCCATCCTTTGTTTCCCACACCCTGGGGTGGAAAATACTTGGATAAGACTTTTATTTCTGCTCAAGGCCTACATGTCTTTGTCCAAAACCGCAAATGTGTGTTAGAAGATGAGACACAAGTACCTGTGTATTGGTTTGAACTGTTTTCAGTATTCCTATACCCACACTAGGATAAGGATAATTATCCTGAATTTTGTTTTTAATTTTGTCTACATAATTCCATTCAAAACAGTATACCAAAAGCCAGATGCCATTCTGGAATCAAATAAGTAAAGAAGAGAGATTTGAAAATTCAGGAACACGAATTTACTGAATTTAATTTACTGGAGGAATTTTGTAAGAACGCTTAATGTTTTATTCTGTAGCATCATCACCTTCATCTATTTTATTGCATAAATATTTAGCAGGGGTCTTTTTGTCAAGAAAATAGAAGAGAAAAATATTATCGTGCATCATGAAGAGCTAGTCGTGTGTTTTCTGTATTGTTAATAGTATATGTTACTCCTTTTTTTAAAAAAAGGTTTAAAAAATAGGTAATGCTGTGAATTCAGCATTACTTCCTCTGCTGTCTAGCATCAAAGTCTTGGTTCAGGGGGAAGAAGGCCAAGTTTGAACAGAAAGACAACTGTACTAGGTGTCACTGGATGTTATTTGTCACTATGTATGTTCTTACTTTACTACAAATATTTGCTACATATGAAAGGCTGTGAAAAGCAAGTAAAGCACATGCAAATTTGTAGAAGCAACCATGCAAAATAGATTTTTCCAAATGAAATATGACATGCCATGATAACTTCTTCAGCACTGAAGCAGAAGAATACAGCAGGAGACAGAAGAGAATAATTTGTTAGCTGACCCTATGCGTTGCAGTGACACACACAGAGTCCTCAGCCAGGAGAGCATTCTGCAAAGTTCAGCTCAAGTACAGGAGGAAAAGTCTCTGCCCTTCAAAGCCCTTGCAGTCCAGCTGTCTGTGGCAGTTGGCAATGGGTTGGTCCTGGGTTGTATGTGGAAACTGAAACTAACATAAAATTCAGAGTCTCACATTCTGGAAATAAAATTCAGAGGTTTAGAAGTTTTCCAGATGTTTGATTCCGTCTCCCTCTATGGCACCAAGGGATTAGTTTGCTTTATACTCTCTCAGTTGCCATTTGTTACAAACAACACAACATCTTCCTCTCTTAATTATAGGCTTAATTAGAAGGAAAGATCAATATTTAGGATAATAAAGGCACACAGATAATTAGAATAATAAAACTCCAAAGATAATGAAAACAATTAAACTACTTTTCTGGGTGACATGAGGATATGGAATAATCTTTGGTAGATCTGGTATTTTGATTGTTGTGAAATTGTCTCTGACCTCAGAATCTGAAGTCAAATGAGAAAAAAAAAAAAAAGTCATATTAAAAATGGTAGAAACTAAGCATTTCCCTTCTTGTTCTTCCAGACTGTAAATGTCCACCTGAAAATATACTTGACTCATTGTCTTCAGGATCAGATGGTGATCATCTGCTTTCCATTTTTGTAGTGCAGGCAATACAGTCTCACACATAACCCCTGTTTGAAGACCTGTAATTTCTACTGCAAGATTCACCTACTAACACAAGTTAAATTTTAAAGGGCAACAGAGATCTCTTAAATTCCTCTCTGTAGGGACCAGATGCTGGATAAGTTTCATTTCTGAAGTGATCTGCAAGAAAATTGAAATGTGTCCTTTTTTTTTTTTTCTTTTAATATAAGAGTTTATTTTGTTTACTAAAATAAAATAGAGGGGTTGGGCTCATCTCCCACCTCTAGCCACTGTTCTGTCTGGACTTTTTCAGCCACTTTTCTATTGAACTGGAGCACCATTCTGGTGCAAATCAGTGAGACCCTATAGTGAATATGGAGCATCTTAGTGTGGTTTTCATCATAAGGGCTTGGTGGCCCAGTTGAGCTTGTTTTCTTCCCGTTTTAGGCTTTTGGTTCTTAGGGTTCTCTGAATTTTTCCACTGGGTTGTGATCATCGTCTCACAATCTCACATCTACAGCCCAGCCTAATACTTGTTATTTTTTTAGCAGGTTGTTTGGGGGGGGGGGGGGGGGGGAAATTTTGGGGGGGTTTATGTGTGGTTTTTTTGTTGTTGCTTTGTTTTGGTTTTTTTTAAGAATTCCAGTACTTCTGTGACAATAATATCAGCGTGGACATGCTGAGATGTGCTGGTAGAAAAGAAACAATGTTACCATTCAAATGGTGAAGAGGAAAAGGAAAGTAGCTGTTCCCTGTAAAAGCTGGTACTGTCTCTTGTTTATGAGAAGCTGAGCTTAGATATTTTACTAGGTAGTGAAAAAACATCCATGGAGCTTTGAACAGCCACTGCTGTATGTGGCTGTGTATTGGGACCTGCAAAAATAAGAGGATGACAACTCAGGTGGAGTCACCTTCATTTTGAAGTCAAGAAGGAGGAGTAGTGTACAGAAGTGAGAGTCAGCAAAGGCTGATGGTGCAGTCCCAGAGAAAAGGTGCTGTGTGAGCAAGGAAAGGAGAATACACTCAATAGTACAACTATAAGAAAAGTACAGTTGATGTCCAAATGCTACTTGGAGATGAAATGTTAACTGGGGGAAGTGGAAGGAAAAGATATGTTTGTATGACTTTGTGAGACGGTGAGCTCTTGCTCTGGGGGCAAAAAGCAAAGTTTCTCTGTGGCTGCTGGTGCTGCAGAAAGATACTTTTAATTATTTATTTTTCCTTTTCCTTTCCCCCTCTCCCCGCTTAAGAAAAAACTCCCCCTCCCCTCACAAAAAGAAGCGCTTCTTTTCACAGAGAATTACTTGAGGATTTGTGACTGTGGAACAGTGAATCGATACTTGTTTACGAAAAGCTTCGGTTAAAGTGGGACAAGTGGAGATTAGCTAGATGATCTGCCGGTTGTCCATCACTATAGATTTCTCGTTGTTAGATGGAGAGGTTTATCTTGCCCTCCCTGCTCAGAGCTGAGAAGTGATCTGAGACGAGCTGTGTGGCTTACAGGAATTCAAAAAAAAAAAAAAAAGAAAAAAAAAGTAGAAAAAGCAAGCTGTTGGTGCCACAGATGCGATTGGAAGGAAGGACATCTCCGAGGGAGCAATGTGGGCACCTTTGAACTTGTTTGTGCTTTGGACAAGCTCTCCCCGCTTAAATCTCTCTTTGCATCAAAGGAAGTCTGAGCAGGCAGAGCTTATGGGGTTGGGGTGAGGTTAATTAACCTCCAGTTTTGTAATTGCTGTGTAGAGATGGTCCCACAATAGTGAAGAAGTCTTGTAAGGGTCCAATTTTTTTTTTTTTTTTTTTTTTTGTGGCTCAACCCTTATGCCCAGAACCGAGCTGGGTTTTATCTCAGCCAGTTTTGCCAAGATGCCAGATGCCAGCTCAAGGGATTTGGTGAATTGATATTTGCCACAAATTGCTCAAAGATCCACTAAAACCAGAATGGCTCTAGATGAACACAAAGGTTTAACCTCATGGCTCAGGCAGGGGGAGATAAGGTAGTATGTGATTTCCTCTGAGACTCAGAAATGTTCAGATTGGAGTGTCCGAGTTTTTAAATTCCATGCAGTTAGATCATTTTTATACCAGTTGGATTTGTTCCAGCGTTTGTTTATATTTCAGTAGGGGATGGCAGGACTTTATGTGCTTTTGTCAGTGACATAGACATATTAACCAGAAGTGTCTAATTATCTTTATTGATTAACCTTATCTTATAAAGAAGTAGTCACTCACTAGAGCAGTCCATATTCTGTGCACTGCAGAAAGAGAAAATGATTAATTTACTGCCTGGATTGTACTGCTCTGTATGCTACAAGAGTAAATGATGGATAAGGGACAGCCTGCACTGTCTTGGGTCAGAACAGTAGGTCAGAGTCATTATTTACCTTCTGGATATAGAGTGAGAATTTCCTCTTTTTGCAAATCATGACCCCAATTCACTTGTTTACAAGGAGAGGCAAAATTGGGCATGCAATTGTGGTCTGCCTTATGTATAAATATGGAGCTGCTGCCACAGTAGGTCTGAAGTATCTGTAGAGGGAAGCAGGACCTGTGATTTCTGAGATGAATTAGAAAAGCTTTATATTAAAAGCCTATAGAGCTTTACTCTTGCTTTCTTTCAAATCATGCTTTTCAACCTGTCCTTTGCTGTGATGCCAGGAGCTACTGAGTGCTTAGATCACGTTTTTTGTCAGGCAGTAATGTCTTCCTGCCTTCCATGTGATCTGCCATTTTTTCATCTTCTGCTGTGTTTGGAGCTCTTGCTTTAGTTTGTGTTTTTCAGTCTTTAGTGCAGTAAGATCCTGGTGTGTGATGAAGCATTCAAAACACAGTTTAATGATACAATCTAACTTTTATCCCAGTTTTAGTGTGATACATGTATATGTGTGTGGGAGTGGGTTATGGTACGTGGGTAAATATGATCTCTGTTCATGTCTGGAGATGCCCATGTCTTATACAAGTCAGGCTGTTTTATTCATATTTGTTTCTTGCATGGAGTTACCTTCTTATTTTGTTATTCTGACTGCTTTCCACACTAAGGAGGCTTCCTCTTCTTCAGCCCCTCAAACTAAGCCCCTCCACTGTAGTAATCATAGAAAATCATAGTTGGAAAAGACCCTTGGGATCATTGAGTCCAACCATCTACCCTACTCCACAAAGCTCTCCCTTACACCATATCCCCCAACACCACATCTAAATGACCCTTAAACACGTCCAGGGATAGTGACCCAACCATCTCCCTGGGCAGCCTATTCCAATGCCCGACCACTCTTTCTGTGAAAAATTCTTTCCTAGAATCATATCCTTGTCCTGCTGTCATCTCTCTCCTATTTCTGAAGCACTGCTCCCTTCCGCTTTAGCACTAATGGAGTTGATGCACTGCAACCCTCGATGCTAAAAATACTGCAGTCATCTTAATGCTAAACTGGGTTTTTCCTCTCCCTTGTATCTATGTGCAATCACTCATATAGCAAAATGTGTCTCCATTGCTTTCTCCGGTGCTCGAGGTGTTCCCATAGCATCCCGCATCATCCTGAGGGGTTCTGAATATGTTCATGCCCATCTTTTTGGAGAGGCTGGATGAAATCACCTTCTGATGAGTCAGATACTTCTTGCCATTGGTAAGACAAATGGATTGGAGTCAATTTTACCTTTGAATTGTTTTACTTCTATGATATCACACACAATACACTGACATTTTGACCTATGTCATACTTCTTTTTAAAAATCCAATTATTTTGTGTGATGTCCTCAAAATGGCTTGTTTTTCAGTCGTCCAAAAAGTGTGATTAAATGTTCCAGGTTATGTGTAATATCACCCTTGGAGCTTGGGTAGTGCCTTTCCCATCTAGTTCATCAGATACACTGAACGATACCGGTTGCTTGGCAATATGCGAGTTACTCCTGGGAGTAAAATCTCTAAGTAATGCTCCCACGTATGTCTACAGTATAGCCCGAGTGACACAAGCGTATGCTGTGCTGTTCATTCTGGCTGTGGATTGTGTGTGATCCCTACAAATGTGCTCTCTCAGCTATTGCACACAACCTGAGTGAGCGAAGGGGGCAAAAGCTATATTTTAGTCTAGTAAATCGTGATGTAACAAGATGTTGTTTGGCGGATGCTGCTCAATGGTGATTTTCTGTATTTTGGGAGCTAATGCCTTTAGACGTGATGAGGGAGTTACATGTCCTCATAGCACACATGATGGCTGCTTAGCAGCTTTTAGCTGTTGGCCAGAGTACGTTTTTTGTGTCTAAAAGATGTGAACTCAGTGTTCAGAAATAAGTCTCTTCCTCCTTGATTTTTATGATTTCTGACACATAGTCCAATTTATGCATTCCTTATTTCATTTTTGCATTACATTTATTTCAATAGAATTACACAAATAAAAGATCATGAGATTGAATGATAAAGTGGTAAACAGGCATTCGTATTTGTCACAGATCCTGCATGTAAGATTTTTTCTGCAAGTCAAATCTTGTTTGCCCTCCTGACATGAGTAGTAGCACTCATGTGACCAAAGAATAGTAGGAATTTTTCTTTTATGGAGAGAAATGCCAACCTGAGCAGCTTTACTAACAGCATATTCTGTTGATTTCAAGTCTTTTGATTATGAAGGGCAGCTGGGGTTTGTTCTCCAGGCATTAAAAGAGAGAGTTTTTTAGGTTTCATCTTCTGTTTCCAAATTTAACCCACAACATTTGTTCTAGATGATTGTATCACACAGTATAAAGTAAACTTGTGCTAGATTAAAAGCCATTTTATAGAGTTTACACTTTGCTAGTTTTATAGACTAACATAAAACATAAAGGTACCTTGGGATTTTTTGTTCCTCCATAAGAAATTGAAGATATTTTTCTAGCTGCTTGAAAACAGAATGCCAGAATGTGCATTAGCAGAACATAACCATTTTGATCATGTTAATGCTACTCTGTGGGGCAAATTCTGCCTCATGAGGGCAACCTTAACTTTTTGTACTTTTGGAATAATTATGATCAATTACAATCTGTAATCTAGGGTTTAATTTAATCCATGGATAAAACACGTGCTTTGTCTTCATCTTTGCTAGCCAGCTGTTAAATGGAACAGAAGGGAAACATTTATCATGGAGAAAATTTGTTTTTGAAAAGTTCGTTTTATAACTTTGATTTCATCAAGTTCTGTAAATCAAGGATATACAAGTTTCATTAGTGAGCCCTTTCACAAATCTGACTGGTTAGTCAACATGCACAGAAAGCTTTAGTGTCTCCTCTCCGCAGTTATTTCAAAGCCCGGTGCCCTCAAAGACTTTCCCCTTTATCTGCAGGCTCTCAGGCTCAGGCTGATCTACGTTTCCACTGCAGCTGAAGCAGCTGATCCTCTTTCCTGAGACACTTGGCCTTAGGAAACGTACAGTGGGGAAATGACACACTGTAGGCCACTAATGTGGAGAGATACAATTAGAAAGGTAGTACTTAAATGATCTTTGGAGGAAATGCAAGGCCTGGGATAGTGCAAGTTGTGTGATTATCACAGAATCACCTAGGTTGGAAGGGACCTTTTAAGATCATCTAGTCCACCCAATGAAAAAAAATAATAAAAACAAAACCAAAAAAAACCCAACCAACCAAAAAACCCACACACAAACCAACACCAACCGAACACTAATCTGTATCCCCGAGCACCATGTCAACTCGTCTCTTGAATACCTCCAGGGATGGTGCCTCAACCACCTCCCTGGGCAGCCC